>OY728137.1:834658123-834843123 GCA_963277665.1 Viscum album | reverse complement strand
AGGAATAAGGGTAATGGCTCATGTTTAGATTTTCAAGTGAAACATTATGAAAGCTTACTTTTATACATTGTAGTTCAAACCTGGAATTTATAGATTCTTTATTTACTGGTAGTGCCTTGGGATTTGTTGTTGGGCACACCTACTGAGTACTTTTTGTGCTCACGTCTATCCTTTACCATTTTAGTTGCAGGTTCCTTGTGTTCAGGTTTTCCTGGCTTGAGTCACTCGGTGAGAGAGCGACGTTGGTTGTAGTTGGGTGGTGACCCGCGAGGTCACGTGGAGGTATGTCGTGGTGTAGTTTTGTTTCTGTCTTTAGTGTTTGTCTGTTTGGTTTAGCTTATGTTCTTTATTTCGATCCTGTTTTTAGTTTGGGCTGAAATTGTTCCCATGTTTTCTCTATGATGCCTTGGCGCTTGTCGCCATCCCGGGAGGATCAGGAACGCCTCTCGGGACTTGCCGCGGACCGGCTCGGGTGATCGGTTCAGGGTCGACCCGGGCTGGTTCGTGACAAATATAAAAACATTTTAGTATATTTTAGATACTTATGGTTTTATATAAGAATAGTAATTATAGGATTTAAGGTGGTATGAGAAGAAATGAACTCGAAAGTACTCAGTTAAGTGTTATGCCTCTTCTTTGGAAAACCTCCATTTTCTTAAAACTTAAGCCTTCTTAGGTTGATATTTTGGTGATAATGAGGCATCCAAGATGTGGGTAAGAACGTTAATAAGGTATATTGGAAATGATATTATGATCTATAGTGCTCAAATTTTGTTAATAAGTGAGTATAGGATGTTCCATTTTATAAGTAATGTGGGTGGAAAACATATAAATACATAAAAATTTATTATATAATATATGTCTTACAAAGTAAAGTGGATCAAAATTTTCATATTTTTTAATATGATAAGGTTAAGGAAGAAATAAAACTAATAAATTATATTTAAGAAAGTATTTTGTGTTATCTTGAATCTTTATCCTTTTATTTCAACCTTTTTAACTCATTTTACCTTTAACTACGGCAGTATATTTTTACCATGGTTGTCATTCATTGTGACCAAAAATGAAATTTAACACATTAAAAAATTAGAATATTATGATACCAAATATGGAATCCATTTTATAAGATTCAATTTTCATAATTTATAAAAAATACATTTAATATTAGTTTTCCAAATGTAGCAAAAACTGTTTTTAGAAAAAATGTCTTTTTAAGCATAAAAATGATTTTATAAAAAAATTAAGTATAATTTTGTTTCTCATATAATTAATTATATTATTTTAAATAATAGGATACCTATTTTACTTTAAAAAAACCAAAACTGAAATTATCCTTTTGAATACTTCATTAAAAGATAAGAACCAAAATAGTTTTAATTTGAATAAAAAAATACTTAGATTTTCAAAATATCAAACATAGATTCCTAAGTTAAAAATTATATTTTTAAATTAATTTTACTACTAATTAAAGATATATTTTTTATATAAAATGTGTTATGAACTTTAAATTCATTATTATATCATGATAATGTCATAAAAGTGACATTATTTACAAAATCAGTATTTTCAATATTCACCTAAAAATCAATTATTTCTGAAAAATACAAAAAACTAACCCAATAATAAATTTAACATTATGAAATCAAAAAAATATATTCATTTTATCAAACTAAAATTATAAAATTTAGAAATTTACTTTTCAAATGAAAATAAAATATATATAGCAAAACAGCTTTTATAGAAAATTATTATTTTAAACTTTAATTGTTTTTAACCTTCTGTGATTTCATTATTATCATTAAAAATATAGTACTTATTGAAGGTACCATAGTACACATTGGACTAAGATAGATCAATTATTTAAAAAAAAAATCCTCAGTGATTGATGTAATTATGTTAACTCCAGTGATGCATAGCCCAGTACAAAGGCCCAAGGATCCCGCTTGAAAGAATTAAGCATGAAAATTAAAGTCAAAAATACCTCATCTAATTTGAATATGAGTATTTTAGAACCATTTCATTAGTGACCATTTTCCAAAGAAACCAAATTTTAATCCCTATATATCATCCACACACACTTTTAAAGTATATGGGATCATCAATCACTGACATCAGGGTGTTGGCACAGAGATTTGATGATGCCTTTGATATCCCAATGATCACCATAATGATGATCCTTAGATCCATGTAGGAGATCACAGACAGGTTTCTCAAATCATCATATTATTTATCTAGGAATTTTTGAGAGTATAAAGAAAATATTAACAATTGTGTGATGAATAGTTCCATTAATGTGAGCCCCCTCCTCCTTATAAAGTGAGTTATAAAATTTTCCATAAATGGATCCTCAACTCCCAAATATTTATTGCCCTCTATATAATCCATAAATGATGTGTTATAACCACCTAAATAGGTCATGAAGGTAATTTATATTTTTATCACTTTTTTGTAATATAATGAATATATTACATGATAAAATCAAGCCATTAACCTGACTCTTCATTCCTATAAATATTAAATGAACCTTGAATATTAAAATAATATTCATTCGTATAATGTTTTTCCATGTATTTAGTTTAATAATTTCAAGTAATTTTAATAAATAAAATCAATACCAATTATTCTAAACTCTAATAATATAAATTTATTTATTCTTGATGATCATATATTTTCAGAGATCTGTCAAATCTATTGGTGGGGCCCACTATTTTCTATACTTCTATTCATAATAATAGGCTAGAATATTGAATATTCTAAGTGTGTGACCCTTTAGGCTCTTTTCTCGATAGAGGTGAATATTATTCACATAACATGAGTGGATTCTGTCAACCAATTAAGTCCCCTAAAGATATAAGTAAAATTCATAGAAATGACAACCTTTCCTATAAACACATGTCATGTAATGTAATCTCTTTGTCTTGTGATATCTCATAAAGAAGGATGCAGACTTCATGTCATCATCCTTTCTCAATTTATTAATCATTAACCTTAATGTACAGACTTACCTTATTTTACCATGGACATGGATTTAATAAAGGTACTACTATCCTGGTCAACTAGGCCCAAGATATCACTTCCTTTCAGAAGTGAAAATGTTTATCTTGATTATTCAATCAATGCCAAACCTCCAATGGTGCAACCAATGCAAGATACCTCTCCAAGACATAAATTACACAGTTTTTTACTTGTATCAAAGTACATGATCAAATACTATACACTAATAATCTCAAGTTAGGATACCATTACATGTGTTCGCAGATAGGAACTATCAATGATAGCTGAAAAAATGCGGTGTTCCTATTAGCGGGTTAGTCTTCATTATCTCATCTACTTGAGATCACCAATATTGAACTTCATGAGAATAATTCTCAATCCTTATGAACCCCCAACACCAGATAGTCACACATCATTTTTGTCAAGTGAGCATGATGTTTATAGAATACAGTAAATATGTTTAACATTACTCTCAAGGTATCTATTGGTTCACATTATAGCATAGGAACTATTATAACCATATGATATGATAAATAATATATAAAAATTACCATGTAAATAGTAGATTCATAAATATAGACACTATTATGGTAAGTGAATACCACACATAACATACTATATACATGATATGGTGATCAAAAAGTATTTTTCAAGTATGGTCTACAACACCCACTTTTATAATACTTATTTCCTAGGAATTAAAAAATATATCTGTATTTGGAAAAAAATTCAACATATATTTCATAATGTGGTTACTCTCATACACACTCGACAATCCAATGGCTAGGATATAATATTCATATTTAAATAATAATATTTCTATAGTATATAGTGGTTTTTTAAAATTGGTGTTGTGTAAATCAAAAAATATTGTATGTAGTATTCTTAAACAAAAACCTTGGGGTGTTAAATTATCCTTTCCTTACATAAATTATATCCTCAAAACTTTAATTCATTTTGATCATATCATTACATATTAATATATTTTATCATGAATTTTAATTTATAGGTTAAGAATAGGGAACTTAATATTTCATAAATAAATAATATATATACCATTATAATAATTCTAATTGTGAATTTGTTTTCATAAGACTGCCTTAATAATTAAGTGATATTTACACAAAAAACTTGATAGATTTATCTCTCATTTCTTGATTTTGAGGAATTATAATAAAATATATTGACTTGATTTCATTCAACTCCATAAGCGGTATTTCATCCCTCAATGTGTTTAAATAAGTTTTCTACCTTTGATTCATCTCATTTTTAAAATGATGAATGAACCAGATTAATTTTTCATGCATAAAACACTAAAATTTACTCGTAAGGTATCGTGACATTAATTAAAAGATATTTTTCATCAATGTATGAAATATTATCTAACTGAAGATTCCTCCTTTTTCTTTCCATTTACTATAACCAAAAAAAATTGTTATTCTAAGTAAAAAAATAATACTCAAAAAATTATACCATCAAATGAAGGTATAATATCTCCAAAACCTCAATAATAACACCCAAGTTTCAACATTAATCATTAACCCTAAAACTATTTAGAATATTCTAGACCAAATTTGAATACATAATAATCATATATTCACAAAAATTTACTATAATTACCCTATATTCAAATAACATATTAAACCTAAAGGTTATACATATAGGTGAGTTTATACCCTATCTTAGAAACATCAATAAATATTCTATCCTTAGAGATAATATTTCTAATAAAAGAAACATTTTTAAAGATAATATGCACACGTGATAAATTTCTAAAATAACTCCTTTCCTATGAGAAACCCATGAATTATTCCTAAGTGATTCATGTGATCTATGTATCTTTTATATTATACCAATATAAAATCAGTAAATAGAATAATGAAATTTTAAAATTAATACTTAACTCTTAGGGCACTGATTCGAATAGTGCCACATCTCCTTACAATTGAAGCACTGGATATTGGTGGCTTCTTTTTGGTTTTACATTCATGAGCATTATGTCTATTATTGTTAGGACCAAGATGAAGGAAGAGATGGTTTTCATGTATTGTCTTTTGTTGATCTTGAGGAAGTTTTCATAAAGGAAAGACATATTGAATTTCTAAGAATTCGGAAGCTGGAAGTTTACATATTCGGAACCGAGAATATTGAACATTCGGAACCTGGTGTTTGAAGAATTCAGAGTCTGGAATTCGGAGTCTGGAAATTGAGAAGTTTGGAATCGGAAAATTGAAAATTCTTGAAAACTGGATGATAGGAGATGTGAAGGCCCTAATTTTGACGATTCCTTGCTTTTTTGTAACTCTAATTTGTGAGTATATGCAAGTACTCATAATGCAAGAAAAATTTGGGTGGTGAAGTCATACCGAGATCTAGAGGAGTCATTCCGAGAATTCAAAGTCTCTGGTATTGATGATTGAATAATTCGTATCGAGAACCAAGAGTTTTTCTAAGAATCAACCTGAAGTTCGTAGTGAGATGTTTGGAGTCGACTTTCTAAAGAAGAAGTTCGTAGCGGGAAGTTCAGAGTGAAGAAGTTCGGAGTCAACTTCCTGAACCTGAAGTTCATATCCAGAAGTGCAGAGTCATGCTAAGAATTGGTGATGTTGTAACAAGAAACCATACCGAGAATTGGTAAAGTCGTAACCTGAAGTCACACCGAGAATGGAGAAGTTGTGCTGAGAAGTGATGAAGAGTCATACCGAGAATTGAAATGTTTTCATGCTGAAGAAGCGATTAAGATTCATGATGAGAATTGAAATTAATGCCAAAGACTCAAGAAGAGTGGATCCGAGAATGTGATACCGAGAAACTTGTGTAACAAGGTCAGATCCGGAAAAGGCCAAAGCTCTAAATCAAGTGAAGGGAAATAAGATTCGAGAAGATTATAGAAGTGTTGAAAAAGTATTAATTACTCTAATATTTTAGGAGAAATTAAGATTTGGGTGAATTTAAGTGAGCAGGAAAATATTTTGGTTTCCTGCCTAAGCACACTTTGGAGCACCTATAAAAGGAGATCAGGGTTATAAGTATGGGTGTGATGAAAAATTAGAGAGATAAGATCTAATAATCTAGAGAGGATAAGAAGTGTTTGCCCAACAGAGTTTCATTACATTCTCAATTGAAATGATAATTTGATACTGGTTGACACCGTATTGAGTTTCTCATATTGAGAAAATTTGGAGTGAAGAAGAGAATTCGGAGTGGAGATTTATAATAGGGAATCAGTATTGGTTTTCACTGTATTGAGTTTATCAGACTGAGGAAGACTCGGATTGAAGAATCAGAGTGAAGAAGAAAGTTCAGAGTGAAGAATTCGTATTGAAGAATTCGGATTGAAGAATTCAGAGTGGAGATTCAGAATGGGGAATCAGTACTGGCTATCACCGTATTGAGTTTCTCAGACTGAAGAAGATTCAGATTGAATAATCGGATTGGGAAAATTTGGAATGGAGATTCGGAATGGGAAGTTTGGAATTTAATTGATCAATATCAAGTCCAAGGAGTCTTTTCCTTTCTTCTAGGTAAGGAAGTGAAGATTTATGATGAACTTTCTTACACTTGTGTATTTGAATGGAAGTGCAGGTAACATAAGTTATTACAAGAAAAGAGACTTTGCCCTATTGTGCTAATAGGGTGCACGCGCACTGATGTGATTTTTTCACAGTGCTTCACGAGTGTAAGGGTATATCCTACTCATTGTAATCCAAGGATTTTTTTTCTTAGTGGATTGTATGGTGCTGGATTTCTTCTAACCATACCAAGGGCGTAGCTATTCTTATTGAATAGTAAACCTTGTAAATTGTTGTGTCCCTTTGGATGTGTGCTTGTTTGTTTCTCAGTAGGGAATTATATCTTTAACAGGAGACAAAGGTTTTTCTCATTTTAAGGGAACTTAAAATAAGAAAAAGGGGTACCACTGATTCACCCCCCCCCCCTCAGTGGTTCATTACTCCAACTGGGTCCTTTCAAGTGGTATCAAAGAGAGGTTGTCTTTGTTTTCCTTGCTGATGGAGAATCTGAATTGTGTGAACAATAAAGGAATTCTGGTATTCGATGGGAAGAACTATCACATCTGGAAGGATAGAATGCTACCTTATCTCATGTCTATTAGTTATGAAGTTCTTGAAGCTGCAACAGTTGGGTTTCCCCCCATTAAAGACAATGTTCCACTTACACCTGTTGACAAGAAGTTTCTTGAGAATGATGGAAGAGCTAAGAATGTTATATTGTCTTCACTTTCTGAAAGTGAATTCTTAAGAGTAAAAGGAGTGGCCACATCCAAAAGTATATGGTACAAACTGAAAAACAATATGAAGGCAATAAAAAATTCAAGAAGGAAAAACTTCAAATCTAGAGATTGAAGTATGAAGACTTGAAGATGGGAGAGTATGAATCTGTTGGGGATTTTTTCACTAGGGTAAATGATATTGTTAGTACTATCAGATATCTTGGTGAAGAGATGAAAGACTCTACTGTGGTGGAAAATTTTTTGAGGATTCTTCCTAGTAAATTTGATGCGAAGGTATCTTCATTAGAAGACAGAGACTCAGAGACTCTATCTCTTGATGATTTTCATAGCACACTCATTACTTATGAGATGAGAAGGGAAAAGGCCATGAAGACCAAGACAAAGGTTGACAGATAATTATCTTTCAAATCCATGAATAAGGAGAAGTCTAAGAAGATCTTGATTAAAGAATATGGTGGTGACTCTGACTCTGAAAGTGAGGTGTGTAAAAATCTTAACGATATTTTATCCTTGTTTTCAAAAAATGTTAAAATAGGCACAGGTAAATACAAGGGAAAACTTCCCTTGAAGTGTTTTTATTGTGGAGGAATTGTCCACTTTGTGGCTAACTATCCTCTAAGGGATAATGAATAAGACAGTGATGAAGAATAAAGAAATCCAAGAAAGTTATGTAAGAATCAGGGTGGTAAAGGAAAGTCGGGGAAAGAAAAGAAGTTCTTCAAATCTAGGAGAAAAATATTCCTATACATAAACAAAGAAGATTAAGAAAGTGATGTTGAATCCAAAAAATCAGTTGATCATGGTGTTGAGAATACTTTCATTGCAATAGTGAATGATGAGGATTTCGGAAGCAGCAGCTCGGAAGAAGAAGAAACACTGTTTGAGATGCATCTGAAAGAAGAATTGAAGGAATGTTTAAAGAAGATCAGAAGGTTATAGAATCTTAAAAAAAATTTGGAAGATGAATGTTTCTCAACATCCAATCAATCCAATTATAAAGAATAACTTGAGAAAGAGCTTAAAGACTTGAAAAAGTCTCTTAAAGATGAGAAAAATCAAAATGAGCACATGAGAGTTAAACTGAAGGAAAAAGAGGAAGAATTAGAACTCGTTCAAAAGAATCTCTCTGAAGCTGAATCAAAAAACATTTGTTTTCAAAACTCAACTATTGATGTTGGTGAAGGCTCTCAGCAAGCACATTCTGAGAAAATTCAACAGAAGAATAAGGTGGTTGCTGTGAAGAAGAAAGCAGGGAAAGTTACTTATGTGGCCAAGACCAGTGTTACTGGGAACTCTAAAGTTTCAAAGAAACCTAAGTCTAACATTGGGGAAAAACAAGAAAAATCAGAGAAGGCAGAATTCTAGCAGAGAAATCTTGCTAACAAAAAAATGGTTGGTGGGGCTGAATAAAGAGAAACAAAGAAGTATCATAACAAAAGCTTTAGAGGAAGGTACTCCTTCTACGGGTACTGTTGGTATTGTGGTGGATTCGGGAATACAACAAATATTTGTTGGTTCAATCAACATTATTATCATCACCCCATGAGTTATGAAAGGCAAAGATTGAGGGGGAGTCAATCTCCTCAAAGGAAGAAGAGTGAAAAGGTTTTCTTGAAGAAATTTGAGAAGAATGAAGTCAAGACAGAAAATAGGTTCCAGCCTATGGAGACCATTTGTAAAAGGTGTAAACAACCTAGACACCTTGTAAAAGGATGTCTTGTGCTGTTACTAGCTCAAAAAAAAGTTCTTAATTTTTAGAAGCCGAAGGTGAAGAAAGAATTGAAAGAAGAAAACGCTCTTGTTGTTGAAACTGCTCTAAAAGTTACAAAGGAAGAAAGACCTTGGATACTTGATAGTGGGTGTTCTTCACATATGACAGGAGACTTGAAGTTGCTATAGAATATGAAGAAGTTTAAAGAAGTCATAGTGACATTTTGCAATGATGAATCTTTAAAAATCAAAGGTGTTGGATTAGCCATCATTGGAAAGGAAAAATTAAAATCCAAGAAAACTCTGTATGTTGATGGGTTGAACCACAACTTGCTGAGTGTATCACAATTGTGTGATGAGGGTAACAAAGTTATCTTCAAGAAAGATGGATTTATTGTGAAAAGTGAAGAAGATGGGAAGATTGTTACAAGAGGCCAACGAACCAAAGGAAATCTGTTTCAAGTTGGAAATTCACAAAACTCTTGTTACATGAGCATAGTGGAAGAAAATCAGTTGTGGCATAGAAGACTTGGACACATGTGTCATAGAAATATGATCAAGTTATCTCAAAGGGACGGTGTTCGAGATATTCCAAATTTTCCAAGAAGAGATTGGTGTTTCACTACCTGTCAAAAAGGAAATATTACAAGTGTTGTGCATAAGAAGGTTGACATTTGTTCTAAACAAACCCTTGAACTAATACATTATGATATATGTGGGCCGATGAGAAAACAATCAAAAAATGGATACAAGTACTTAATCACTTTCATTGATGATTTTACTCTCATTACATGTGTTATTTTTATGAAGCACAAGTCATACGCCCTGAAAATGTTTAAAAGATTCAGCAGGAAAGCTGAGAAAGAATGTGAGTACTCTGTGAAGAAGTTGAGAACAGATAATGGTGGTGAGTATAGAAGTGAAGAATTTGAAGACTATCTTAAGAAGCATGGTATTCAGCATGAATATAGTGCTCCATATACACCTCAACAAAATGGGGTTGCTAAAAGGAAAAACAGAAGCTTGGTGGAAATGGGAAGAACCATGTTTCTTGAACATGGCCTTACTCATTACTTTTGGAGGAAATCTACAAGTACAGCTGTTTATATTCAAAATCGATGTTTCTACAGGCCTCAATCAAACAAGACTCCATATGAATTTTTCTATGGCATTACTTCAAGTATGAAGCATGCTAAAGTTTTTAGGAGCCCATGCATTATAAAGAAGAAAGGTGGAAGCAGTGGAAAATTCGAGCAGAAAGGAGAAGATGAAATTTTTCTTGGTTATGCACCAGAAGAAAGAGGTTATAGATTCTTTAACAAAGAAACAAGAAGAATTGTGGATGCAGTTGATGTAAAAGTCATTGAAACTCTGAGAACAGATAATCATGTCCAGACAGACAAGGAATATGAGGAAGTTGAAGTTAAAAATTATGATAAGGATGCAATTAATTGTAATCCTAATCAAGATTAAGAATCTGATTCAGCCATATCAAGTGATGAGGAAGGCACACGAAAAACTTATCCAAGGCTGATGAAACAAGTGCAAGCTTAGAATATTATTGGTGATCAACTTCACATGGTTCAAACAAGAAGAAAAAGTAATTCTATATCACATACTTCATTGTATTCCAAAGTGAAACCAAATGATGTTAAAGAAGCCTTTGAGCATCTGTAATGGGTTCAATCCATGAATGAAGAATTGGATTAGATTTAAAATAATGACACATGGGAACTTATAACCAAGCCTGAAAGTAAGAACATTATTGGCACCAAATGGGTCTTCCGGAACAATTTTAATGAAGAAGGTGAAGTTATTAGAAATAAATCAAGATTAGTTTTCAAAGGCTACTCTCATATTGAAGGAATTGAATTTGAAGAAACTTTTGCTCCGGTAGCCAGATTAGAAACTATCTGAATCTTTCTTTCTATTACTGCACAACGATGCTACAAAATATTTCAAATGGATGTTAACTCCGCATTTCTTAATGGTGATCTCAAATAAGAAGTTTATATTGAGAAACCATGTGGCTTTGTTATTGGGAAGAATGAAAGTTATGTGTGCAGGTTGAAGAAAGCCTTGTATGGGATAAAGAAATCTCCAAGAGCATGGTATTCCAAACTGGATACTTTATTAAAGGATATTAACTTCAAGAAAGGAAGAGTTGACAGCAATTTGTACATTAAGTAAAGCCAAGATCTTTCTCTCATTATGATTGTCTATGTTGATGACATTATTTTTGTTGGGAATGATGAAAGAAGCTATGAAAGGTTTTCTGAAGAAATGAAGAATGTATTTGAGATGTCCATGTTGGGTGAAATGAGATACTTTCTTGGGTTACAAATTTTGCAACAAAAAGAATTCATTTTTATCTCCCAAGAAAAGTATGTTAAGAAAATTCTTAAGAAGTTTGGGATAGAAAACTCAAAACTTGTATCAACTTCTATCTCAGTGGGAACGAAGCTAAGAAAAGATGATGAAGGAAAATAAATTGACCAGAAAGAATATTGAAAGATGATTAGAAGTTTTTTATACCTGACTACATCAAGACCAGACATTGTTTTTGTTGTTACCTTATGTGCAAGATTTCAGAGTGCTCCTAAATAATCACTTCTTGTTGCTGGAAAAAGAATTCTCAGATACATAAAAGGAACAACAGGATTCGGAATCAAGTATAGTGGCTCAAATAACATTGATTTGTTTATCTATTCAGATGCAGATTGGGTAGGAAATGTTGATGATAGAAGATCCACATCTGGTGGAGTGTTCTTTATAGGAAAAAGTTATGTTGTCTGGCACTCAAAGAAGAAAAATTATGTAACACTTAGTATGGCTGAAGCTGAATATATTGTTGCCACCATGGCCACCACTCAACTTATCTAGATAAAGACACAGTTGTAAGATTTGTCAGTTGAAGTAAATTTGTCCTTTCTCTTGGGCTGTGATAATCAAAGAACAATTAATATTACCAAGAATCCAGTCCAACATTATTGATCAAAGAATATTGACATCAAATATCATTTCATTAAAGAGCATGTGGAAAATAATGAACTGAAACTTGAATATGTTTCATCTTCTGAACAAGTTTCTGATATTTTTACGAAACCCTTACCGAAGGAATCATTCTCAAGATTGAGGTTGAACATGGGTGTCCAACCTCTTTCTCATCAAGGATAAGGTATGTTGTTTTGTCCCCTATCTCTTCTTACCTTTGGATTGTTTTGTCAAGGGGGATAAGTTGTTTGTATCATAAATCTATTTTTTAAAGAGATAATTGTGGGTAAGCTGTGAACTCAGCACTGTTTGTGTATGTGAACTATTCTAACTATTTTTTGGAGTGGTTGTAGGAAAGAACTTTAAGTTGTTTGCAGGATATATGAAGCTGAATATGTATGAAGTTGAAGATGTCATTTTCACTACCTATGGATAGCATGGTTTTGCTGTCAATGATTCTTATTTCCTGCAATGAGTTAGCTCAGGTAGGCTTATAATTATTGATAAGTAATCCATTGCTTGAGGTTACAAAGTTTGGGGATTTATGAAAAGTTTGTTGACAACAAAATTCAAAGGGGGATATTATTAGGACCAAGATGAAGAAATAGATAGTATGCATGGATTGTCTTTTTTTGATCTTGATGAAGTTTTCATAAAGGAAGGTCATATTGAATTTCTAAGAATTTGGAATCTGGAAGTTTGAAGATTCGGAACCGAGAATATTGAACATTCGGAACCTGGTGTTCGAAGAATTCAGAGTCTGGAATTCGGAGTCTGGAAATTGAGAAGTTCGGAATCGTGAAATTGAAAATTCTTGAAAACAGGCTGATAGGAGATGTGAAGGCCCTAATTGTGACGATGCTTTTCTATTTTGTAACTCTAATTTGTGAGTATATGCAATTACTCATAATGCAAGAAAAAGTTGGGTGGTGAATTCATACCAAGGTCTGGAGGAGTCATTCTGAGAATTCAAAGTCTCTGGTATCGATGATTGAAGAAGTCGTATCGAGAACCAAGAGTTGTTCCGAGAATCAACCTGAAGTTCATAGCGAGATGTTCGGAGTTGACTTGCTAAAGAAGAATTTCATATCGGGAAGTTCGGAGTGAAGAAGTTCGTAGTCGACTTCCTGAACCTGAAGTTCATAGCCAGAAGTGCAGAGTCATGCCGAGAATTGGTGAAGTCATAACGAGAAGCCATACTGAGAATTGGTAAAGTCGTAACCTGAAGTCGTAGTGAGAATGGAGAAGTCCTGCCGAGAAGTGATGAAGACTAATACCAAGAATTGAAATGGTGTCATGCCAAAGAAGTGATGAATATTTATGCCGAGAATTGAAAATGTTGCCGAAGACTCAAGAAGAGTGGATCAGAGAATGTGATACCGAGAAACTTGTGTAACAAGGTCGGATCCGGAAAAGGCCAAAGCTCTAAAACAAGTGAAGGGGAAGAAGATTCGAGAAGATTCTAGAAGCGTTTAAAAAGTCTTAATTACTCCGAGATTTCAGGAGAAATTAAGATTTGGGTGAATTTAAGTGAGCGGGAAAATATTTTGGTTTCCCGCCTAAGAACACTTTGGAGAACCTATAAAAGGAGATCAGGGTGCTAAGTATCGGTGTGATGAAAAAGTAGAGAGACAAGATCAGATAATATAGAGAGAATAAGAAGTGTTTGGATGACAGAGTTTCATTGTAGTCTCAATTGAAATGAGAATTTGATACTGGTTGACACCATATTGAGTTTCTCGGATTGAGAAAATTTGGAGTGAAGAAGAGAATTCGGAGTGGAGATTCAGAATGGGGAATCAGTACTAGCTGTCACCATATTGATTTTCTCAGACTGAGGAAGACTCGGATTGAAGAATCAGAGTGAATAAGAAAGTTTGGAGTGAAGAATTCAGAGTGAAGAATTCGAAGTGAAGAATTTAGTGTGAAGATTCGAAAAGGGGAATCAGTACTGGTTGTCACCGTATTGAGTTTCTCAGATTGAAGAAGATTAAGATTGAAGAATCAGATTGGGAAAATTCGGAATGGAGATTCGGAATGGGAAGTTCAGACTGTAATTGATCAATCTCAAGTCCAAGGAGTCTCTGCCTTTCATCTAGGTAAGGAAGTGAAGATTTGTTCTGAACTTGCTTACACTTGTGTATTTGAAAGGAATTGCAGGAAACATAAGTTGTTACAAGAAAAGATACTTTTCCCTATTGTGCTAAGAGGGTGCACGCGCACTAAAGTGATTGTTTCACAGTGCTTCATGAGTGTAAGGGTGTATCCTACTCGTTTTAATCCAAGGATTGTTTTCTTAGTGGGTTGTATGGTGCTGGATTGCTTCCAACCATACCAAGGATGTAGCTATTATTATTGAATAGTGAACCTTGTAAATTGTTTTGTTCCTTTGGATGTGTGCTTGTTTGTTTCTCAGCAGGGAAGTATATCTTTAACAGGAGACAAAGGTTGTTCTCATTTTAAGGGAACTTAAAAGAAGAAAAAGGGGTACCACTGATTCACCCCCCCCCCCCCTCTCAGTGGTTCATTACTCCAACCGGGTCCTTTCAATTATATCTGAACTTGTAACAAACTTTCATTACCTTTAAAAATTTACTAGGATTTTTATTTCCAAAATTTTCACATATTATAAGTTTTAATCTTCCTTTCTTCTTCTTCATCACATTTCCTTTTTCATAGTGATTTGTTATTCTCTTCTTCTCTTGATTTCCTTAGAAAAAAAATACCCTGAGAATTCATATCTATCTTAATGGAACTTGATACCATGTAATAATGTGATGAAAATTATTATGAAACTAATTCCCTTAATATTATTAGCTTAATCCCATCAAATAAATGGTTAATATTAATTTCTATATTACATATGTAGTTTGTAGCATACATTTCTAATCAGGTAAAGTTGGCTCATTATTTATTAGGAAAAAATTTCTCAGATAATATCACCTTAAAATTTCTAAATTTCATACTTTATATCTCATTTTCCTCCTTATTATTCTTAATAAATGACCACCATTGATCTAAATAACCTTTTAAACAATATACTGCTGGAATAACCTTTTCCTTTTCATTACTTCCTAAATCCAAAAATACCTTATCAATGGACTTGATCCACTACTCAACTACTAATATATTAGTATTCCTATTAAAGGATGGAGTCTTATTCCACATCAAGTAGTCCAACTTCATTTAACTATGTCGAGAAGTGATAGGTTTCTCCATACAAGAAATTTTATTGGTCATAACCAGAGAAAACTTCCCTAATATAGTCATAATATATTTAGTTTCAACACCAAACATATTGAGTTTATTTGGGGGAAAATATCTACATCGACCATTTTTGTTGATATAATTTCCATTTATTCTTCTAGGATCCATCATGAAACATTGGAACACACATAGTCCACTCATAATCATCTTGAATATTTCACCATGGAATAAATATCTCTATGAAGATAAAAGTTCTCAAATATTCTAAGGAATTATCATAATGATTTTACTAGCTATGTTCTTCTAAAATATAGTTCTCGATGGTCCTACTAAACTTTATTTGATACCAAATATAGAAACCCCAACTCCAGTAACCTAGAGTCGGGGTTTACATTATTACATTGGTACAAGACACAAGAGATGTTATCTTAAATAATCGAGTAGATTAGTATTCTTGAGAGACTATATACATACATGATTTTCATATGACTTTGGAAATTAAAATAATATAATGAAAAACTTTCTTATATCCTTTAAAACCTCTATAATATTCCTTCTTCATATCCTAGTGAAAGGAAAGAAAAATAAAGGGGTGATATCTGATGCTCAATAAGGGTAGTGTACAATGGAAGTTATCCTGATTAGATGAGGAATAAATAATATGGTAGTAGATAATCAATACATATTCTATTCAATCAATAACTTGAGATTCAAAATATATCCATGTAAAATATTGGCATAAAAATAACATGGATAATAATATCTAAAATATTAATGAAGAAAATTAATAATTTCAAATGTCAGGATCTTACCATCAAGGATTCATGCCAAAACATCATGAAACTTACTATAGGGGACTTATTCCAAGACATATTTCATATTTTTAATTACTTGTTCCAAGACATTGTCATTGTATGGGTTATCATTCATTAAGAAATAGCTATTCTGTTGTCTCATGATATCCATTGGTGCATTGAGGGGCTATTTATAACTAGGCCTCACCCTTCACTTACATATGTCCAAAAAAATTCTCATATATTGAATTAATAATATAATATATAATCAATATGACTTATAAATAAATTACCATATTTAATCAATAATAAGAAACATCAATATTTCCCCAGCAAATGAAATAACTTTCTTAATAGGCTTCCTTAAAGTAACACCATATATTGAAATGGTATACTGATAATACAATATCAAAGTAGTAGAAATGATACTGAATATATCTATGATACTGAAAATATATATAAGAAGGATAAAAATAATGTCTAATGAATAATGGAGAGTGATAGAGAACATGATCACAAGAAAGTGAATGATATCAAAATAAGGCATAATTCATAAATCAGTAAAGGATAATATAATACCATCAATTCATCATAAATGAAGGTTTGAAATAAAGGAAAGTCTTTTGAGAATTATAGAAAAAATTAGGTGAAATGTTAAAAAAATTTCCTTAAAACTTTTGTAACTTTGTTATAAAAACGAATTTATAAATAATTTCCAAAATTATTTTCAAACTTTTAGAAAATAGTTCATTTTTATTTTAATATAAAATCCAAAAATTCACAAAATAATGGAAAATTATTTTCTTTTAAAAACCATAGAAACTTATTATGAGGCCCTAGACCTGCACTCCCAGATATTGTGCACGTGGACACATACATTTCATATTTGATTTTTTACCAGTTGTAAAATCCTTGATATAACTATAAATAATTAAAAAATCAGTAAATATTATTGAATCTATCACATATGAATGATATTTTATATTTTAAAGATTTATTGAATTAATAAAAAATAATAACTCAAAAAACCCATATTCTTTGAATCAAATAGGCATTTTTTTATTATATACAAAACCACCAAATCCATAATGTGAATTCAACATCTCCCATAAATTATTACACACATTCTATCCTTTTAAACTTGTCATGTGTAATAATTTTTTCATAACCTAGGGAAAGAAAAAAGTGATAAGGGGTGACCTCAAATGCCTATTAAGGGAAACATATAACTGAATCAATCACAAAATAAATGTGGCATAAATATTATGGAAGGAATAGGTAAACAACATGAATCCATAATAAAGTTGAAACTAAGAGAATTTTATATCCAAGATAATAAATTAAAACATGGATATCAATAATATTGATCTCATACTGATGTAATAAATGATTCTGGACATCAAAAATAGGTTTTCAAGGTCTTGTATCAAGACACTTTACTTTTCTTCATGACCTAAGTCAAGACATATTACTGAATTGGGAGGGTATATATGAAATAATCAAACATTTTTTCTCTCATGTGATTTTTCAATGCATAGAGGGGATATAAAATTTTAATCCCTAATTTTCACCTGATTATTTCTAATGAATTCACTATAATTTTCATCAAGACCTTTCATACCATTACTTGATGAACCTCTTACTCAATAAAACATGGCTATTTGTATAGTGAGAAATAAAAAATCAAATACATAATCAACTTGTGTTAGATTTCAATAATCATCAAGAATGCCAATACTTTTCCCCATGTTAATAAAATGGATAACATGATCATAAACCATCTAGAAGAATAATGTAGATAGTTAAACAATACATAGTCAACTTCCCAATAATCACCCACACTGAAATAATATATGGAATGAAAATACTTTTCCCCATGTCAATAGAATAAAATTATAACTTGGTGAACATCATATAATCTGAATTATGTAAAATTTGATGTTCACACTATATATAGCAATGGGTATACTGCTAATTCAATACAAGAATTACATTATCATAATCCATCCAGAGAAAGAAAATGGATGGTTTTAAAAGAACATATCCTAATAAGTGAGAAATATTTTTCAAATGGTTTCTTTGGTAGGAATATATATGTTAAAAAAAAGGAGAAAATATCACATAATAAAATAAATGGAGAGAATGTACCCAACTTATATAAAATAAGTTCAGGTTAATTATTATAACTCAATGAATAAAAATTGATCTACCAAAAACTCTTACTAGGGGGAAGAAAAATGAATCAATAACCACTTGAATAAGGGAAAATTATTTAGATATTAAATTCCATGAAATAAAAGTATTATTATAAAATTATTTCCAGGGGTTATTAATATTCCATTACTATTATACAAGGTTTACAAAATGTATTATTTCTTAAAGAATCATAATTATGACCAAGAAAAATCTTGCAGCTTGAGTTAAAATTTAATACAAACCCCTTGAAAGATAAGTCTTGAAATTGAACTATTAATACTATTATTAAAATATAATTAATGATATGATATATCATATAGGTAGTATATACACCCAAAAAATGAAACTAGATTCATAATACTAAACATGTCTCAAAGAGAGTAATTTGAGATGAAACTCCTTACCTTTAATTCCTAAATTCAATGAATGCAATTTAAACTCATATAACACAAACATAGTTATCTTAATCACTGAATTAATAACCTTAATAATATCTATTTTCATTTATACCCTCCGTAAATATTCATTCTCTATATGAATTCTACCAATTTTCTCATCGGATGTTTATAGTTTTGGATGTTTATTCGGGTTTAATAATAGTGGTGTTTGTGTTCATTATTATTTAAAATTTAATAATTACTAGATCATTAAAGTTACTTTTAGTGATAATTTATAATTATTTATGATGTTTCAAACTCCTTTCATAGGTTTCTTATTCGTTATCATTGAATATGAAATTGAGAACGGGCATGTTTCAATGATTCTTGACAATAAAAGAGTGTTTTCTTAATTAATGAATTAAATATTGATATAACATATCCAGAACTGAAAAAATATATTTATTTTCACATTTATACCATATTATACCACTAATTATGTTCCCATATTAGTTTATGATATAAATTCATAGTACTATTCAATTAAGTGGTTAAACTGATCCAAACATGAACATACCCTCATTTAATGCATGATTAAGAGGTGGTTATTATAATATAATTATAATAGAAGAATAATGATCCAATTTAGTGTTTATTATTTTAATACATCATAATTTTAAGGAATTTTAATAATAATTAATGGATATTAAAACATTATAATATTTGAATAAAATATTATCCTCTTAGTACACTTATTTAAAATGATTAAATTAATGATGGTTGTTTATCAATCATATCATTATTGGGTTATTAATTTTGTCATAAAATAACCTTAATGGTATCATCAAAATCATATTTATTCTTTAATATCATTATTATATCCAACCTTGTAAGGTGGTGGAGGAAAATTAAACATGTTGCATCATGGAGGTGGTAGTCCTCACATCACACGAATGATGGTTTTGTTTTTCTTATGGATGGGGTGTATGAATAAAAAATGATAATAACCTTAATATAGTAACATTAAATTAAATAAATTATAATATTATTATTATATTAGTGTCTTTATAATAAATTTGAAAAAATATAATTAAGGAGAAAATCTAAGTAGTTGATAATATTCACGTTGGGGGCTTAAATTTTCTCTAGAAGTATCCTTGGAAATGAAGGACTTATGCTAAATAATGGTGTAAAAAAGATTTTTAATTTTTAATATGGTTATATGAGGATAAGAAATTCATATTTTCAAGGAGAAATTATATGTAAAGGTTTTTCTAGAAGTGGTGAAGATGTTGCCCTTTTATAAGTGAATGGAATGGTAGTTTTGGGAGTGAACCATACAATTTCAATAATGTAAGGTTACTATTCAAGTATCAAAAAACACAAATGGATAAAATAGTAGAGGAAAATTATTTTAGTTCTAAACACACCACAATCACTTCTTTTTTAGATAACTTGGATTGTTTTATGGATTTTTGTTTTAACTTTTATCCTCTTACAAAAACATACTTTTACCTTGGTAATTAATTTCTAAACCTTAGTAATTAATTCTAATGAAAATTATTATGATTTACCTTTTTACCTAATTTTATACTTATAATTATAAATTTTAAAATAATTTTATGAAATAAAATTTCTATGGGTATGAAAATTTAATTTCAAAATAAATACACTTAATCATGTAAAAACAGTTTTTAGAGAAATAACATTTTTAAGATTTAAATTTATATATAAGGTAAAATTATCATGGATACTTATTTTAATTAAATAAATTTAATTATAATAAAACAAATAAATTATATTAGGATTTAAAGGAAATCCAAAACTGAATCTCCCTTGAAAATAATTTATTAAAAGAAAAACCAAAAGTACTTTTTTTATTAAAGTAACACTTTAATTAGTTATAAAAATGTTGGAAATAGGATTTATAAGTTCAAAGAATAATTTAAAATGCATATTTGTATTCTTTAAATTCATATTTTATTACTTAAAAGGTTTTTAAACTTCTAGTTCATTCTTATATAATGATAAAGTCAAGTAAATTATAAGTTTTGTGAAAACTCTTTTTTCGACTAAAACCTGACCATTTTTTAAAAATACCAAAAATTCATAATAAGTCAATTTTTATATTTTTAATTAAAAATATTTTTTAATTTTATTAATTTTAATTTCAAAAAATTATAAGTTTTATTTTTGATTAATATCATAACTTATAATGAAAAATCATTTTTATTGGAAAATGACATTTTAAAATGTTAACTGTTATTATTCTTATTTCATATCATTTAACAAATAAATTGGTGTTAAAAAATTATTAATATAAAACATTATTTATAATTAATCATTGGTTTCTTGAAATATAAATGTGTATCATATAAAAGTAAATTTTTAAGAAAAATATTTTTCTAAATAAGAAATGATCTTATTAGTCATTTTAGGTAAACTAACTGAATTTCATTCATATTAAAAGTATAATTTATTTTATATATATATATAATTTATAAATATGTTGATCCTATTCATTACCAATAATTTAATGAGTATTTTTTATTAATGATAATTAAATATCTATATTTTATCTAAATATATCATGGTTTTGGTTAAGTATGGTGTTGTGTGTGGAGAAAGCTATTGAACATGTTGAATTTTTTAAAGGAAATAATATATTAGAATTTTAGGGTGTTACATTATCCCCACACACTTAAATAAATTGTGTCCCTGTAATTTGACTCATAATATTAGAGTAATTTCTATAGGTAACTCATAATTAACCATAAACTGCTAGATGATCATGGGTTTATTTAGGATATGGAATGAAATTTATCTATATGAAAAATCATTATAAGTGACTTATAAAGAGAGATAATAAATTTCTAATTTCACATAGAATTATACTATGGGGTTTAGATCTAGATACATAAGGAATAACTTCCCACAAACCTTGAAAATGATTTATCTGATAATCATACCCCTAGGGGTTTTTATAACTCAATATCTAGTAGTTGGTCAAAACTTACATGACATGGGATACTAGAAAATCTATAGTTAAAACTCCCTATATGATACATTAGTAGTAGTTTCATAGTCTTTTCCTTGTTCTCATGGTTTTTCGTTATTATCTCCCTTTTGGGCCCTTAGATTGGGACATTGGGTCACATAATGTCCAACTCTATTGTAATTGAAGCAACATATTTTTATATCTTCTCTCTTTCCTTACACTTTTGATTTTGATGACCTTAATATCTATACTTAAATCATTTACCCCCATGACTAAATTAAAAATATATCACTCATGTTTCAAACTAGGTTGCATTGAGGTTGGTTATCTAATACTTATTAACGTAATCCTTAAAATAGAGATCCTAAATTACCATGAACTTTCTTAAAAATATTCTAAACCCAATAATCATTAAAATATATGCTCACAAAATCTGAGTAATCCTTTCTAAAACAACATTATTCATTCCTACAATCATATACCCAAGTATTTATATACCCTAATTATATACTCTCAATAACATACCTTTCCAAAACCTATTTGAATCTCTAGGAAATTAAACCAAAATTAGATTATATATTCCAACAAAAATTAACTTTATATTTAACCCTAAAATAGAATTAATCATTAGTTCATAAGGTCATGCACTAGTCACTATATGTCATAATCCCAAAAATTAGAAATTATCCCAAAATATCATGAATAAATAATCAATCCCAAGGTTACCAATTAATATTTAACTTACTTATCTCAAAATCAATAAACCCTTCATTATCTTAACATCAATAATATATTTAACCTAAGAGTTATCCATACTTCAATCATGTGTTCTCTAATAGTTATCTCCAAAATATAACCTTTTCATAAAATAAATTTTCAAGGTTATTGATTCCATTGAATATATGTTTCCAATCTTGTAAATAAAAGTAATACTATTGGAGAACAATACTTAGATGTTTCAAAAAATTCTCATAACCTTTAGATAATACTAGAATATCATCAATAAATTTCACTCACTAGTGAAAATTGCTAAACGTATTGAGAAAATATCAATCTCACAGTCATTGGTAAGATAAATAAACTCACCTTTTCCATAATAACATTCATATAATAATATTCTCGACCATTTAAGTATAATACCTTATTCATTTATTAGACATAGTGGTTTTCTGGTACATACCTTTCTTAACTTCATTTCTGTGATCCCATTTCATCCAAATACTAAAACCAAAATAGTTATGATAATATCCAAAATATGAATATGAAAACATAAATCTGAATATTTCTTCTCTTATGACACCATTGTTTTTAATATATGATATTTTGAATAAACCTATGAATCTCTTTGTTCAATCCTTGGTTATCCACAGTCATTTTTCTATTATGTTATCTTACCTAATTAGTTAATATAATTATTAAATACGTCACAATGGTTTTTAAAGAGAATTTGATTAACCAAATAATATCCCTTATGAGTGTATCTCTAGGTGTGCAGTCTTAATACCACTCATCGTGCATCATAGTGGTGAATAAGTAAATCTTAAATAACACTTTTTAGGGTGATTACCCATAGGTGCATTTTTTCCATAGGTTTTTCCACTTGCCAGTATCTATATAGGTATGTATTATTATGAAAGGCCGCATAATCTCTACTTTACTAAAACATAAGGATGTTATAGAATAATTAGAATTAATCCTATGGTTTTCACTAAAGTTTTCCTATCCTAATCCCAAAATAAAATGAGCATTGTTTCCTTAACATTAAATCATTTACTTATCTCAAAGGGTTATATGTAACTTTGAAATTATGAACAATATTAACTTATAGAACCTTAGATTATCCTTAAAAATCATTATAATTTATGAAGTTATCTAAAACTTTCCTTTGATACCAACTATGCCACCCTGGACCTACACTACTAAATCTGGTTCTCATAGACACATACTTTACATACTTGATTTGTTACCAGATATAAAAGCCTAGATACAACCATCCATAATTAAAAAATATCATTAATAATTATTGAATCTATTACATCCAAAGTATCTTTTAGGGTTTAGATCTTTTTATAATTAGGAAAAAATAATAACATGAAATACCCATGTTCTTTGTATAAAATAGGAATTTTTTCGTTATATATGAAATCACTTAATACATAATATGTATTCAACATCTCCCATAAATTATTTCACATGTGTTATCCTTATAAACATGTCATCTGTACTAATTTTCTTCATAACATAGGTAAATGGAAACATAATAAGGGTGAGCTCAAATTCTCAGTAAGGGAAACATATAACTGAATCAATTGTGGCATAAACCACTACAAAAAAATAACATATTAGTGGTGGTTATTTATATGGGATTATACACAACTCCCTCAAAATTCATTTTATGTATAAATTAAAGGGGGTTATGAACAACCCCCACAAATCATCAAATTTCGAGGGGATTCACAACCCCCTATAAATTATTATTTTTTTAATATTTGGTTGGATTTTAGAGGTGTTCTTTCCAAAATCACCGCTAATTTAATAATTAGTGGCCCTATATATTCAATTGGATATTAGAGGTGCTATATATATATTATATTCGGTTAGATTTTAGAGGCGCTATATATAAATATATATATATATATATATTAGGTAATTTGTTTTTTATGAAAATGGTGGGGGTTCATAATCGCTGCTAATCATTGAGATTAGCGGTGGTTTAAACCTCCACTATTTTATTAAAAAAATCCATATAATACAATAATATATATATGTGTGTGTGTGTGTGTGTGTGTGGTTAAAACACAATATATAAATGTATTTAAATATATTATATGAATATATTATATGATTATATATATAATTTTATTTAATCATATTTATATGTATACCTAAATATAATTATATAATGTGTACATTAATATATATTTATTTGTATAAAATTTTATTTTATATAATATTAATTATAATATAAAATCATAAATATATTATATAAATATATACATAAATATAATTTATTTAAAAAATGTATCACATAAAAACCCTTGTAAAGTTGGGATCGAAGACTCTTTTTATTATGAAAGCAACGACCTCTTTCTATTTTGGTAGAGGGAGACCGATTACATAGCACGTAGTCCCAAGATCAAGTGGCCCATGAAAATGGCCCGAAGTCCCTAGTACAGCATCGTGTCTGCATCATCCAGCTTGTGTCACTATACCTACATCATGCTTATGTCACCATATTCCCATGTCAAGTCTGTGACACCGCCTGCATCATAAATCCCTAAAGGGGGTTTCCAGGATTCGAACCTTAGTCTTTTGGATGTAGGATTATACGTTTTACCACTCAACCACCACCCCAACTACATATAAAAACCCTTGTAGTTTTTATAATTTATATAATAATTATAATAATAGATTATAAAGATACTCTCACACACATGCATATGATTTGAGGGGGTTCATAACCATCATTAATTTTTTAGATTAGAGGGGGTTTTAACCCCCTCTAATTTTTTTATTTTTAAAATATATCAAATTATATAATGTGTTTGCATGTGTCTTATAAATTCATTAAATAAATGTATTTAAATACATTATAAACATATTATATAAAGATATTATATAAATACATTAAAGAAATACAAATATATATATAAACATAAATGTAAGTATATACAAATAATTATATAAATATAAATATATTATTATATTTTATATATATATATATATATTATAGTTATATTATGTATATATTATATTACATATATCATATTATTAAATATATAAATACATTATATATATAAATAAATATTTAAAAATAAATAAATAAATTTATATTAATATACAAACAAGTATTCAAATTAATATATTAAATATATATGTGTATACATAATATAAATATACATATAAAAATATAAATATATGTATATATATATATTTACATATGTAAAATATATTTATATATAAATATTCATAAAATTTTATCCATATATAAATATTATATTATATTATATTATATTGTATATATAATATAAATATTATATATATAATATATATTTTTATACACATAAATGTATTCATATAATATATATTATCTATATATAAACATGTGTGCAATATATAAATATATGTTTAATTATATATATAATTTATATAAATATAGATGTGTGCACATAACATAAATAGAATTGAAAATATAAGTAAAGAATATATTTACACATATATATTTATATTTATATTAATATACATATATGTATTTAAATATATGCATTAATATAAATATACACATATAAATATGTAGTTTATATAAATAGAGAGCTTAATACAATATAATTTTACTATAAATACATTAATTTATAGATGTATATAAAATGTAAATACATTGATATATATTAATGCATACATTAATTTATAAATATATGTATATGTTAATGTTTTATAAATGAATACTTTAATTTATAAAAATGTATATATTGGTTATATATTTAATGTATTTAAATATATTGTATAAATAATATTTATTTGAATAAATATACAAATATATATAAAAAATATGCATAAAATAAATTGAAAATCAATATAGTGGAGTGGTAGGAGTGTAGGGAATCTATCCATGGAATGAAGGATCAAACCCCACCAGGGGGGGTTTCATAGGGTGGGGCACGTGGGGGTTCTGTGTGCAGGGGGTGGGGACCGGGCGGTATAGAGGATGGGGTGGGGTGGGGAACAGCGATACACAAGGGGGATAGAGTGGGTGATTTGCATGTTAGGAGGGGTGGGGAGGGGGGAAATTCATGTATATGGGGATGGATGTGTGATTGTATAAAAAAATAGGGGTGGTTTCATGTGTAAGGGGGAGGGATGCGTGATTTAAAAAAATAGGGGTGGTTTCAAGACGCCCCTAATATGTTTGTCTATAAAATAATTAAGGGCATTTTGAAACCACCTCTAATTTATAATTTCTTAAAATTTCTAGTGGAATCCGAACAGGTTTAAACCCCTTATAAAATAAACTCCACTAATTTTCACTATACCTTACAAGCACTTTATGAAAACCACTGCTAACAAGACTAAGTGGCTAGTTTAGTGACAGTTTCTCATAACCATCACTAAACTACTTAGAGGGGGTTATAATACCCCTCTAATCACAAAACTAATCTCATCTAAGGAATATATTTTTATAGTGATGAAATAAATATTATAGAAGGAATAGGTAAACAACATGAATCCATAATAAACTTGAAAATGAGAGCATGATATTTCCAAGATAACAAATTAAAACATGGATATCAATAATATTGATCTCATAATAATGGAATGAATAATTTCATACATCAAAAAACTGTTATTAAGGTCTTGTGACAAGACACTTTTCTTGTCATTAAGATCACAATCAAGACATATTTCTGAATTGGGAAGGCATACACCAAATATACAAATATGTTTTCTCTCATGAGACATGTCTATGTATCAAGGAGATATATAATTTTGATCCCCACTTATCACCTGATTATGTCAAATGAATTCACCATAAGTTTCATCAAGATCTTTTATACCATTCCCTAAGGAACCTCTTACTCAATAAAACATGGTTATCTATATAATAAGAAATAAAAAAATAAAATACATAGTCAACCTACGTTAGTATCCAATAATCATCAATAATTCCAATAATTTTTACCATGTCAATAAAATAGATAGCATAATAATAACTCATCTAGAGGAAGAATGTGGGTAGTTAAACAATACATAGTCAACATTCCAATAATCATCTGTAGTGGAATACTATATAGAATACAAATACTTTTCCCCCAATAAATAGAATAAAATTATTTCTAGGTGAACATCATCCACTATGAATTGTGAAAAAATATTATGTTCATTCCATATAGATAAATGATTATATGGTGAAGTTAATACTAGAATAACATGATCACAATTCATCCATATAAATAAACTAGATGGTTTCTAAAGAAAATATCCTGAGAAATGAGAAATATTTATCAAAGGTTTTATGTGGTAGGAATGTATATCCCTGAAAAAAAAATGATATAATACCACATAATAGAATAAAAGGGTAGAATGTACCCAACTTATATGAAATAAGTTCAAGGTAATTATCATAACTCGGTGAACAAAAATTGAGTTACCAAAACTCTTATTATTGGGGAAAAACCGAATCAATATCCACTTGAATAACTAAAAATGATTTGGATATTAAATCCCATAAAATAAAATAATTATGATAAAAATATATCCATGAGTATTAAATACATCATTCAAAGAATACATGGTACACAAAATGTATTATGTTTCAAGGAATCAAAATTAAGACCAAGAAAACCATTACAGCTTGAGTAGCGCTTTAATCAAAACCCCTTGATAGATATTTATTGTAATTGAACTTAAATTTCCATTATTAAAATATAATTCATGATATTTTATCTTATATAGTTATTATATACACCACAAAAATGAAATTAGGTCTATAATACCAAACAAGTCTCAAAGAGAGGAATTTTAAACAAAACCCCTTACCTCTTATGCTTGGATTCCATGAACATAATTTAACCTCATCTATCACAAACATAAATATCTTAATTAATTAATTGATAATCATAATCATATCCACCTTTATTTATACTCTGTATAAATTATTATTATATATATTAACTCTATTGATTTTCTATATCATGTGTTTCTAGTTTCGATTGTTTGTACTAGTTTAATAATTGTGGTGTTCATGTTCATTCTTATTTAAAATTTAATAATTAATATATAATTAAATTTACTATTAATTATGATTTATAATTTTTTATAATTTTTAAAACTCCTTTCATTGGTTTCTTAGTCTTTATCCTTGAAGATGAAATTGATAATAAGCATGTTTTGGTGATTCTTGAAGAATGAAGTGTGTTTTCATAATTAATGAATTAAATATTGATATAACATCTCTAAAACCAAAATCAAATAATTATTCACAAATTTATACAATATTATACCAATATTTATGTTCCCATATTCATTTATTATATAAATTCATAGTAATGTTCAATTAGGTGGTAAAACCGACCCAAACATGAACATGCCTTGATTTAAGAAATTATTATGAGGTGGTTCTGTTGTAATATCATTATAAAAAATCATAATGATCTTTTTTATTGTTTATTAAAGTTATATATATTAATTTTAATTAATTATAAAAATAATTAGTGGATATGATAACATTATATAATTTGAATATAATATTATTATCTTAGTACACTTGTTTTAAAGGATTAAATTAGCAAAGTTTTTCTTTTGATCATATCATTAATAGGTTATTAAATTTTTAATAATATAACATTATTGATATCATAAAAATTGTATTTATACTTTAATCCCTTATTTTTATCCAACCTTCTATGTTAGTTAAGGAAAATTAAATACATTGTGTCGCAGAGGCGGTTGTCCACACAATGTATAAACGATGGTTTTGTTTTTATTAATGGATGGGGTATATGAATAAACAATGATAATAACATTAATATTGTAAAATTATAGTTTATAAATGATAAAAATATAATTATATTATTTTATCTAGAATAAATTTGAAATATTATAATTTATAAGAAAAGATAATTAATTCATAATACTCACCTCAGGGAATAGAATTTTCCATGGAATTCTCCTTGGAAATGAAGTCCCTATGCTAAATAATGGTGTCCATAATCTTTTGAAAGTGGAATATAGTTCTATTAGGAGAATAGTTTCAAATTTTCAAGAGTAAATTCAAATTAAATTTGTGACTTTAAGTAGTGAATATTTTACCCTTTTATAAGTGAAGGGAAGGGTAGTTTTTGGGGTAACCCTTACATTTTCAAAAATGAAATGTTACTATTCAGGTGTTAAAGGACAAAAAATAGATAAAACATGAGACTAAAATTATTTTGGGTAGAAAATCACCTCACACACTCTTTTTTTAAACAATTTTGAGTGCTTTGTGGATTTTTGTTTTAACTTTTACCCTTTTACCTAAATTTACTTTTACCTTGGTAATTGTAACATCCTATTACTATTTTTAGGAATTCCAAAACCCCTGATTTTTATCATGATTTTATTGGGTTTCATTCAGGAAAGTTTTGGGAAAAATTTGAAAAACTTTGAAATTTTCTGGGTTGTGCATGGTTGGTGCACGTTTTTCCCAAACTATGCACCCTGCTAGTGAAAACCATTCAAACCCAGACATTGAGGGTTTTCATGATTGGAATGAAGTTTTGAAAATCATGCACCCACCTAGGAGAAACCATGAAAACCCATTGAAATGGGTGCACAGTTAGGGTGCAAGATTTTTCTAATTGTGTATCCCTACCCAAGAAACCGTGTACGAGATTTAATTAATCCAAAAATGTTTTTTAAAAATCCGAAAACCTTCTTTTTAGGTTCCCGAAAAACCTATCTCACCCCCCACCCTATAGTTTATTATTCCTTTAGAGCACCCAATAGATGATTTTGTCCCCTTAACACCCTTCTGAAAGTGGATAAAATCTTGGTGAACAACATTCGATCTCTACCAGGGGGTTTCCTCTTCCTGTTCTCTTCCTATCGGTTTCTATTATTTTTTTCCCTAGGGTTTTGTAGATCAATGTCTTGTTGGAGGATTTAATATCCACTATTTTAGATATTAGATCTAGGTTTTATTCTCGGATCTTTGTTTCTGGTGTTCTTCATTGGATTTTTCCCTATTAGGGTTTGGCAATTTGAGATCCTGTGATATCAAGGTAGGTGGTTCCATTATGATGGAAAACTTTTGTTAACCCTAAATTTATTGATCTAAATACAATTTTTTGATTTAAATTAAATTTATTCATATAAATGAAATTTATTTTTATTCGTTTATTGGAAACCTGATTCCATTGAATTGAAGTTTTGAAATTGGATTTGGTGTGAATTTGGGAAAAAACCCCAATTCCATTGAATTGGGGTGTATTTTTTAAATTGATGGAATTTTTAGAAATTTAAATTGTTGAATTTAAATTATAAAACTTATTTGGTGGAATGTATTTCAAATTTTTATTTGGGTAAAATGGGTTAAATTTTTTTGATGAAGACCCATTAATTTTATCTTAAAAATGCATGATTTGATTAAAACATTGTTTTAGTTTTTAAATGGAAAATTGGCATATTTGAAATAGATAATGGGATGAATTTTATTTTAAGCTATCATAAAATAAATTTCTCATTGTTTATTTTTATTAGAGAACATGAAAGCCTATGTAGTTAGTGAGTTATTGGTATAGCAGTATTTTTATTCATTACAACCAAAAAAACCTAGTGCAGAAAGTCACATCCCTAATGGGATGGTGATGGGTCTTATTTGGTCATTAACAAAGGGAAATGTTTATAAACAAATTTCCATGATTCACCTTAAAGTGTGAGAGGATCTTATAGCATATAACTATAATAACTTTTGGCAGATGAACATGTAGCTCATTGTTTGTATTTGAAATATATTCCACTACTTGTTATAAATTGTTTACCATGCCTTATGAATTTATATAAATTTTTTTATTTAAAAAAAACATTAATACATTTGTTTAAAGTATTTCCATCACTTCAAATTTAAAGCATGATTTTTTTTAAAATATGATTTTGAAATTCCATGCTAGTTTATTAAAAAATGAAAGCTCTATTTTGTTAACTAAATTTCGGCATCTTATTATGAAATCCTTCATGATACCCTACTAGGATTTTAGCTCAAAACCTACATGTGCCTTCGAATGTTTGTAGAATATCTTCTTCCAGGTTTGAGAAAGGGTAAGGCACCACTTAAAGGTGGTAGTAATTTTTTATCATTGGGATTGGAGAGTTTCGTCCATTGGGACTTGATATTTTATCCTATTTTTATAGTACTTATGGTAGTACTTTCTTCTATTTATGTCTATTTGACTTCTGGTATAGTTTTCCCTATAGAGTTTTTCTTGTATTCATACTGACTTATTTATCTTGTTTCTGTTGTGTTTGTGTCAAATTCTTCCCCACTTTCATATTGTATAATTCTAGGTACTCCATGGGGATCGGGAACTCCCTTCAATATATGTCAAAATCGGATCAGTTATTAGGTTACCATGGTATATGGGTTGGTTTGTGACAAATTCGTATCAGTGGTGCAAGTTTTACATCTTTCATTGACGTCAATATGCAGTTGTGTAATATTTTTAAGACTTGGGCGGTAGTTTTGATCGAGTTTCTTACCATGTCTCACTGTAATGAGCCTTAAGTCACTAGGGGTGGTTTTAGGAAAGATTTCTTGAGGTTTAGTTCTAGTATTTTCCCAACTTTTTATTTGGATAGATCTAAATCCAAATATTTTGTTTTTATCTATAGGGATTAATTTTTATCATTTATTAATTTTATTGTTAAGTCTGATGTCTTCAATATTGTATGCTGATGTTTTGTGTCATCATGCCTCCGATAATACTTGTGAATTGGATCTAGGAGGGAGTTTCTGATGAACCTCGGTGATAAAATCATCTCATGGACATGAGTTTGGTTGAGGTGATTGTGCATACTGTCCAATATCTGGGACAGGCACCACCACTAGCTCCCATTCAGGCTCCAACTATGGAACCCCAAAGGGATGATTTACAGAATTTTTCTCATGAGTTCCTTCACTAGAAGCCACCAGCGTTCAAAGTCCCCAATGATCCTTAAGATGTTGAGGAATGGTTGATAAAGATTGAGCATTTTTTTCGAATTCTAGGAGACACCTAAGGAGATCAAGGTGAATTTTTCCACTTTTGTGCTAGAGGGACTGATCAAGATATGGTGGTACATGATGGTGATGGAGATTAAGAATAAGGTCTTAGAGTGGAAATACTTCAAATAACTTTTCAATGACTAGTTCTATCCATATTTTATGTTGTTATCCAAGGCTATTTAGTTTTTCAAACTCAAGAAGGCTGAAAGGACCTTGATAGAATATGAAAATCTCTTTATTGAGCTTGTGTAGTTTTCACCTGAGATTGTGTTGAATGAGAAGATGAATACTCAATGGTTCTAGTTGTTACTTTAATCTGATATTAATTATTAGGTTTTCTTTATAAAGTTTTATTCTTATACTGATGTTATAGGTAGAGTGTTGATGGTCTAAATAGACATATCTAGAAAGTCGGGGTTGTCGATAGTTTCTTTTTCTCTAAGTGGAAGTGTGAATTCCTATAAAGGGAAGAATAAGTGTGATGATTCTTAGGGAGATTATCGACAATAGGGTTTTTTTAAACCTCCTACCATGTCTGGATGAGGCCCTTTGATTTTCTACCAATGTGGAAAGTCTGGGCATTCAAATAGGGTTTTCACTAAGTCACCAATGGTATCTGGTTCCTAGGGATGCTCAAATCACATGTGAAAGTTATTCCATGTCTTTTACATTCCACGTAGTGGCACATGATCATTAGTACCTTTAAAACTACGGTGCAATAAGATTCTTCATAAGAAAAGGGGTTATGTCCATAGGTATATGGAACAAATATTATTCACATAGTGGAATACTCTCCAAAGGAAGTGCATGAGTCCAGTGATCGTGATAGGTACCATCAATGTAGATTCATCATTTGTGACTATTTTATTTGATTTTGGTGCATTTATTTTGTTTATTTCAACTCGTATCGTTAATCTATTAAATATTTCTATGGATATTTTATCTTATGTGATGGATATTACTACATCCCTTGGAATAAAGAGAGAATAGGGTCTCTGTAGTCCCACTTGTGCTTTATATTTATCATATGTTGAGCTTGATTGGGATTTTTTGGTTCTCAACAAGAAACCTCTTGATGTCATTTTCAGGATTGATTGGATCATTTCCAATAAATCCTAGATTGATTTTTATCCTTGATGGGTCTCCTTTACTACACATGATGGTGTATCTCATATCTTTCAAGGAGAATGAGAGCCAAGTTTGAGTAGATCCAAACCTTCTTATCTAGTGTTGTGGAAAGTGATATCTGTGTTTTCTTTTGATTTGGAGAGAAAATCTTCAATTGGTGATCTCCCTCCAATTGTTTCTAAGTTTCCTAATGTTTTTCATTCTGACTTCTCTAGGTTTCCACTGGTAAGGGAGGTAGATTTTTCTATAGATTTAGTTCCTGGTACTCAACCAGTGACTATTCACTCTTACTATGTGGAACTAAATGAAATGAAAGAGCTGAAGACTCAGTTGGATGGTCTTATAGATAAAGGATTTATACACTTGAGTGTGTCACCTTAGGCGGTGCCAATTCTATTTTCTATGAAAACTGATGGATCACTTTTCCTTTGTATTGATTACTGAAAACTCAATCGAGTTATGGTAAATAACAAGTATTATTTTCCATAGATTGATTATTTGTTTGATCAGTTGAAATGGGTGAATTGGTTCTAAAAGATTGATCTTTGATCTGGTTACAATTAGTTAAGAATAAAAGGAGTTGACATTTAGAAAACCGCCTTTTGAAGTAATTATGACCATTATGAGTACCTTGTCATGCCATTTGTTTTAACCAATGATTCTGAAGTATTTATGGCTTTAATGAATAGTATATTCCATGAGTATCTTGATGTCTTCATGGCTGTCATTATGGATGAAATTTTGGTTTACTTTAAATCCAAGAAGGATCATGTGCATCATCTGAGTGCAGTTCTGAAATTGTTGAGAAATCACTGACTTTATGCCAAATTTTTGAAATGTGACTTCTGGATTTTAGAAGTGAAGTTCTTGAGAAACGTGGTGTAATAATATGGTATCTCAGTTGATCAGGAAAAGGTGAAAGATGTTATTATATGGGAATAATCCTGGAATTTTTTTGAGATTTGGGGATTTTTGGGTTTAGCTGGGTATTATCACCAGTTAGTTATGGACTTATCAAAGTTGGTTTCTTTGATGACTACTCTAACTCAAAAGGGAGTAATTTTTTTTGGGGATGATAAATTATAGAATTTTTTGTTGAGATGAAATTTATTTTGACTACTCCACTGGTTTTGAATCTTCTATAGGTCATACAGGTCTATGTGGTATTCTATGATGCATCACTTTTAGGTTTGGGTTGCATTCTTATATAGGTTGATCATGTCATCGCTTATATATCTCATCATCTTAGGCCACATTAGAAGAACAAATTGACCGATTACATTGAACTTTAAGTTTTGATTCACATTCTTTAATAGTTGGCAGTATTAACTTTTCAAAGAAAGGTTTACCATGTCTTCTAACCAGAAATTTTTTAGTTATATCTTCTATAAAGAATATTTAAATCTCTGCCAAAGAAATTGGGTAGAATACCTACAATATTTAAACTTTTACATCAACTATACCCCAAGTAAATGGAATGTCATTGTAGATTAATTGAGTAGGAATCTTCTGAACCATGAAGTGAAGGAATCATCAGAAGAGTGAAACTTGATGTATATTTTTTCACAGTTTCATATTAGAGTTTGAGAATCAGGGGCCGAGGTTTCCTTATTCAATGTTCAGTTATCATTCACTCTTATAAATATTATTCTTAAGGAAAAAAATATTGATGATGAGTTTTGTATCATTAGACGCTCTCTTTATGGTGGGTAAACCATGTTTGAATGGTTATCCTCCACCAAGGGAATTCTATACTATCAGAATCATTTCATTATACCATTAGAGGTAAGAAAAGATGTGATGGGGGGTTTCAATAATTCCTAAAGGTAAGTGAATTTAGGGACCATGAATATGTCTTATGAAATGAGATGTATATTCTAGTATCCAATTATGTTACGGGGCATTGCTAATTTTGTCTCTCATTGTTATATGTTCCAACAGTTCAAGGTCGAGCATCAGAAACCTTTAGGTTTTATTCAACCAATTCCAATTCCAACTTGGAAGTGGGATGGTATCTCTATGTACTTTTTGTTTATATTTTCATGTACCGAGAGAAAGAATAATTTTATATGTTTTGTGATCGATCAGCTAACAAAATCGGCTCGCTTTATAACCATTTGTGATACAACCAAAGTTGAAGAGTTGGGAAATTTATATGTGAAAGAGATTGTTTTTTTCACGAAGTTATATCTACTAGAGTATCTGATATGGATGCTTGGTTCACTTATTACTTTTGGATATACCTTTAAGAGGCACTGGGATCTCAGGTCCATTTGAGTATGGCATACCATCCACAGTCGGAAGTTCAGACAGAAAGAGCTATAAAAATTCTTGAGGATATACTTTGAGCCCGAATCCTTCACTTTGGTGGATCTTGGGATGATAATTTGGGGTTTGTTTAGTTTTATTATAACAATTGTTACCAATACATGAATATAATGGATACTTTTGAGGACTTTTATGGAAAACCTTGTAGATCATTGTTGTGTTGGTTGGAAATCGGTGAAACTTACTTGGTTGGACTGATCTTGATTCAAGAGATAATAGTAAAGATTAGGTTTATTTTTCAGATAATGTTGATGGAATAGAGCCAGTATAAATCTTATGTAGATCATCATCACAAACCTTTGGAGGTTTTAGTTAGTGTCTAAGAGATCTTGAAAGTTTTTCCCCATTTGGGTCATTGACAGATTGGGAGGCAAGGGAAACATTCTCCTCATTTTGTGGGACATTTTGATGTTGTTGAGAAGGTGTGGAAAGTATCTTATCAATTATAACTTCCACTGAAATTGATGTTTATAAATAATGGGTTCCATGTATCTGATCTACGATAGTATCTATCTGATCCATCTCATGTTCTGAGTTGGAGTGAACTTGAGATCGAACCAGATTTATCCATGACAAAGTATCTAGTTGTAATAGTTGATTCTGAAACCAAGGTTCTTTGTGGGAGGACAATACCTTTGGTTTGAGTGCTATGGCAGCAGAGTTATGATTCTCATGAGAAATGGGAGAGGGTGGAACTAATGAAAGATAAGTGGCATAATTTTTTAATATGGTAGCTTCTTAGAAAACTTTTTGGTGGTAGAAAGTTTCTATGTTGGGGAGGTGGTGACATCTTGTTACTATTTCTAGGTATTCCTAAACCCCTATTTTTGAACATGCTTTGGTTGGGTCTCATTCAAGTACCTTTCGGGTAAAATTTTAGAAAACCTTGAATGTTTTTTTACTATGCATAGTTGGCACATGATTTTCTCAAACTATGCGTCTTGCTAGTGAAAACCATGAAGACCCAGATAGTAAGGGTTTTCATAGTTGGTGCACATTTTGGAAAATCATGCGCCCACATAAGAGAAACCATGAAACCCAATTAAAAGGGGTATATGGTTAGGGTTCATGGTTTTTCTAATCACGTGTCCTGAATTAAGAAACCATGAATGAGATTTAATTAATCTAAAAATCTTTTTAAAAAATCCAAAAAACCTTATTTTTGGTTTCTGATAGACCTATCTTGAACCCCTATGGTTTCTTCCTCCTTGAGATAACCTAAGAGGTGATTTTTGACCCATCTACACCCTTTCATAATCAAATTTAATCTTAGAGAACAACGTTTAATCTCTAACCCATGGGTTTCCTCTTCTCATTCTCTTTCTCCCATTTTCTTTTCTTTTCTCCCTAGGGTTTTGTAGATCTCCATGTTGTTGGAGGATCTAATATTAACTATTTTAGATCTTTTATCTAGTGTTAATTCTTTTATCTTCATTTATAGTGTTCTTTATTGGATTTTTCCTGGTTTGGGTTTGGCATTTTGAGATCTCGTGATCCCAAGGTAAGTGGTTCTGTTATGATAGCCAATTTTTATTAACCCTAAATTTCTTTATTTAAATTAAATTATTAGATTTAAATTAAATTTATTGATATAAATGAAATTTATTTTTATTGGTTGATTAAAAAACCCATTCCATTGAATTGGGGTTTTGAAATTGGATTTGACATGAATTTGGTGAAATCCCCCAATTCAATTAAATTAGGGTGTACTTGTGAAATTGATGGAATTTTATGAAATTTAAATTATTGAATTTAAATCGGAAAATTTATTTGGTGGAATTAATTTCAATTTTTATTTTAGAAAAATGTATTTAAATGATTTTTATAGAAACCCATTGTTTTTATCTTGAAAAAGGCATGATTTGATTAAAAAACCTTTCAATTTTTAAATGGAAAATTGGAATATTTGAAAAGGATAATGGGATGAATGTATTTTAAGAAGTCTTAAAATAAATTTCCCATCGTTGATTTGTATTAGATCACATGAAATCCTAAGTAGTTAGTGAGTTATTGGGATAACACTCTTTTTACACTTTACAGCTATAACAAAACATAGTGCAGCAGGTCACATCCTTGATGGGATGGTGATGGTTCCTCTTTGGTTAGTATCAAAGGGGAGTGTGTATACACATATTTTCATGATTCACCTTTGAGTGTGTGAGGATCACATAGCCTAAAACTATCATACATTTTGGAAGATGGTCATGTTTCTCATTATTTGTATTTTAAATATATATCATCACTTATTATAAATTTTTTACCAAGCCTTATGAATTTATATAAATTTTTTTATATAAAATGTTTATTAATCCATTTGTTTAAAGTATTTCCATAAATTGAAATGTAAAGTGTAATTTTTTGGAAATATGATTTTGAAATTTCATGCATGTTTATTTAAAATTTAAAGCTCTATTTGGTTAATTAAATGTTGGCATATTATTATGGAATCCTTGGTGAGACCCTACTAGGATTTTAGCTCAAACTCTACCTATGCCTTCAGGTGTTTATAGATTATCTTCTTCCAGGTTTGAGTAAGGGTAAGGCGGCACTTGTAGGTGGTAGTAGGTATTAATCCTTGGGCTTGGAGATTTTTTTCTATTAGGAATTATAATTTTATCTTGTTTTTCTAGTACTTGTGGTAGTACTTTGGGTTTTTTATGTCTTTTTGACTTCTCATATAGTTCTCCCATTTATATTCATACTGATTTATTTATCTTTCTTCTGTTGTGTTTGTGGAAAATTTGTTCCCACTTTCATATTGTATGATGCTAAGTTCTAGTATCCAACCCTTGGGAATCAGTAATTCCCTTTGGGCTATGTCAGGACCAGCTCGGTTATTAGATTACTAGGGTATTTGGGATGGTTCATGATAGTAATTAATTTTTAAGACTTAATATCCAATTTTAGTGATAAATATTAAGATTAAAAAATTTAAATAATCTTATACCACTAATTTCAAATTTGTAAATCATTTTATAAAATAAAATTTCTAATGGTGTGAAAATTTATTTCCAAAAATTAATACACTTAATCGTAAAAAAATAATTTTTTGAGAAATAGTCTTTTATGATTTAAATTTATATATAAAATAAAATTAACTTTCATACTGATTTTAATGACATATATTGAATTATCATATAAAAAATAAATGGTATGAGGCTTTTAATGGTAGGAAAAAAAACTGAATCTCCCTCAAAAATACTTGATTCAAAGAAAAGAGTGAAATTATGTCATTAAAGTACATTTTAATTAGTTGTAAAAATGTTGTGTGTAGGATTTATAAGTTAAAAGAATAATTTAAAATGAATATTTTTATTCTATAAATTCAGATTTTATTACTTAAAATGTTTTTCAAACTTCTAATTCATTATCCTATAACAATAAAGTCATACAAATTACAAGTTTTGTGAAAGCCATGTTTTTAATCTAGAAATTGGCATTTTCAGACAAAGATCAAAAATTCATCCTAAGAAAAAATTTATATGAGTATTTAAAAAAATAAGTTTATTTCATTAATTTAAATTCTAAAATTTATAAATTCATATTTTGAATAAAATAATAAAATATAATAAAAAAACCATTTCTATATGAAAATTAAATTTTCAAATATTAACTATTACTATTCTTGTTTCCTGTAATATACCAAATAAATTGTGTTAGGTAGAAATAAAACAAAGATACACAAGACAGGGTCAATTGTTTCTTTGAGATAATATTCACAGATTCTGGCATTTAACACTCTTTGTGATTTATGTAAACATGTAGTGTTCTCTTTTGTATGATATATAACCAGTAGATAAATAGAAAATAAGGACACAATAATTTTAATAGTGGTTCAGGGCACAAATCTCCCCTAGTCTACTCCACCAATTCTCTCTCTACGAGCTTGGTGAATTTCACTAGAAAATATCATCTTATCACAAGACCTTAAAATACACAACTAAGTGAGGGCAGTTGAAACCTTTACAACAAAGCTAAATAGAGCCTTCTGGTTCTTTTATTTGGAACCAGTTATCCAAAAATTAGATCAATAAGCTGACACTTAACCATAACTAAGTACGAGTAGTTGAAACTCTAATAAATTAAAAGAGTTTTATTTTTTGATGGTGCAGGTTGAACTTCACAGTTGCAACAGAAACTGATAGAATATAGATCTTTTTATTCAAAAATAAATTTATTCAAGTAATAAAATCTTCAAAGTGATTTTGGTTGCAAATGATCTTCAATAAGAATGTAAAAAACAAACAGTAGTTATACAAGGTTGAAAATGTAAATCTTCAAAGTGTATCTTCTTCAATAAACAAAAAAGTCATTTGTTCTTTATAGCATATCTATATATCAAATATATACACAAGTATGCAATTTTATTTGAATCATGTATCACACACATATTTCAAAAATAATTTTATCATATATATAACTTTATTTTGGTTGAGCATATTCAAGAAAATCACTTGATAAACCACTGATAATTAAATTTAAATCATTTTAGAGAGTCATAACATTCCTTAAGAGTAGGATTGATTTACTCTATTGAATATGGTTCTTTGAATCAATCATAATGAGACTTTTAATTGATCATAAAATTTATTTGAATAGATCTTTATTTTTTTCAAGACCGTTGTAGAAATCATGGATAAAATTGTGGATTTAAATCTCCATCATTTGACTAGTTAAACGTAGGGTTCAACTGTGTAGTGCAGGGTTTCTTTGCATAGCGTATGGTTCATTTTCATAGTATATGATTACTATGTGTAGTGTAGGTTTCCTTTGCATAGCATAGGGTTCCTTTTCATAGCGTAGGGTTCCTTGGCATAGCATAGGGTTCTCTAGCATAGTGTATGGTTCCTTTGAATATCGTAGGGTTCCTTTTCATAGCATGGGGTTCATTTTCTTAGTGTAGGGTTCTTTTTCATAGAGTAGGGTTCCTTTCTATAGTGTAGGATTCCTTTCCATGGCGTAGGGTTCCTTCACATAGCATAGAGTGGTTGATCCATACGTTTATTTACTAAACATAGGTTTTCTAATTCGTATGTTTATTTCCCAATTGTAGGGTTATCGATCTATACATTTATTTACTGAATATAGGGTTTTAACAGTGTTCCTAGAACACATATCATAATTTTTTATTCCATCAAAATATACAAATAGTCATGATACATATATTCTTAAAAATAAATAAAATAAATTTATTAGAAAAAAAACAAGGGTATTTTTTATCATCAAAATAAATAATATTTATAAATTATTATTGAGATAATACATGCCCAAAAATATCCCCCTTTTATGATCACAAAACCCATAATAATTTACTAAAAATATAGGAATTGTAAACACTTTGGAAATAATATATAAAAAAATGAATTTTTTGAAAATAATTTTCCATGGCGTTATTTTGATTTCACAGCATTATTTCAATGAAATAATAAATATATATACTTTTAAATTGATTTAAATTGAGAATTTTTTATTTACTAAAATTTCTCCTCCTTTTTGTGATATCAAAAAGAAATTATAAGGAAAAGGATTAAAACGCATTTTATTTTGTACAGAATAGTAAATGTGTCACATAAATAGCTTATTTTAAATGTATTTTTATTTTAATTTCCATTAATGCTTTGTTTTGGGGTTTTTCAAAGGTTTTATAGAGAATATGTGAGTTTTTATTAATTGGGCCAAACTGTGATCCCAATTCCAGATTTAAAAATAAATTTTGTTTCTTTTATAACTTTTTCATTTTTTAATATTTTTCACTCATTCCAACTCCTAAATTTCCTACCCTGATATATTAACACCAAAATTAAAATTTGTATCCTTTAGAAATCCATAACGAAGGTTTATTTTGGTTTTTATTTAAGGGATTGGGCCTGCCCGGAAGCCCATATCCAGTTTTAAAAATGAATTTTATTTATTTAATAACTTATTCAATATTAGGTATGTTTTGGTGATTCCAAGTCTCAAACGAGTCCATTACACCCAGCCGAGACCCCAGCCTCTTTACCCCCTCTTTGGATCTCTTAGGAATCACGATTTAGGGACGAACTTCTTAGGGTTCCTCAAATCGTCCATATTTGAGAAGGTAAGTTGATTCTTTCATAAATCTTTTAATTTTCACTCTTTTACCCCAATTTCAGTCCCCAAATGACCTTCTCATCCCCATTAGAGACTCCATATCAGGTTTGGTTGCTTGGAGATTCAAATTTTGGAGTATTTGGTTTGTTTGATTCAAGATGTTTCAAGTAAGTGTTTCTTTCCTTGATTTCTTCCCCTTCCTTAGGGTTTCTTTCACCATTTCATGAAGTTCCTCATGTCCATAAGTTGAGGTTCTAACCTAGGGTTTGATTTGGTGTCTTTTTGTTCAAATATTGTGGTCTAGGTCTGGATTTATCTTCCTTGAGGTGCGGCGGTGGTGCGGTTGATGTTTCGCACCATGTTTTGAGGGTTTCGACATAAAAGGTAGGTGATTCCATGTGTAATCATTTCTAGATGAGTTAGTTTTCTTGAATTACTTATTATGCATGTTCCTAATATGTTTTTTGTGGTGCGAAAACTGTTTATGTTGGATTTGGTTAAGAATTTATCTTTATAGTTTCATTTTAGATTAAAATTGGGTGTTTTTCATGTGTAACCCTTTGGGTATTGTTTGGGTGTGTTTTTAACATATGAAATTGGTTTAATAAATCCAGTTTGGGATGAAAATTCTGATTTGGTATGGTATTGGTGTTCCATTAAGTTTTAAGGAGTTTTTTTAAGGGTTTTAAGGTTTAAAACCTTTTTGTACTTCTTGAAAGTGATTTTGAAAATGTGAGCTTTTCAAGTGGATCTTTTGTGGTATTGTTTGAGGTGTTTGTATAACACTTGGGGGTAGTTTAATAAATGTTTTTGGGGCTTAAAATTCTGTTTTGAATTTTTATTGGTGTGATTTTTTCCTTGAAATACAGTTTTGAAATGGGTTTTATGTGAAAAGATTTGGTGCACTCTTTAGAATTGTTTTATGAAAGTTGTGAATGGTTTAATGATTTATGTAAGAGGTTAAACCATATTGGAAAACTATTTTGGATTGTTTATACTTTCAAATGGACCATTTTAAATGTGAATAGGTCTTTCATGTGATGTGTATATTCTTGGAAATGTTTTATAAAAATGTTTAATGGATTTATTGAAATGTGAAAGAGGTGTGAACATGATGTGGGTTGTTTGTGTGCGTGCGATGTGAAAAATGGATTTTGTTTATAAAAAGGATTTTATGAAACATTTGATTGGGTTTTTATGTCATTTTTATCATATTTGGAGGGACTTTATAAAATTGTTAAAGGATGTGTTGAGTTGTGAAAGTTATGCAAAAAGTGTTGTGGGCTATTTTGGTGTCAGTTTGATTTCAAAATGCATTTGAATGAAAAGTGGAACTTGTGACCTGTGGGGTGTACATGGGGAGTTTTGGTTAATGTGTGATGTGGAAGTGATATTTTCATGTGAAAAATATATTTCTTGGCTTATAGAATTTGTTTGAGCACAAAGGGAAAACCCGGGTATCTAGGTGGGTGGACATGTACTAGTATGCTAGTGAATCCGTGGGGTTTGGCATCAGTTTCACTTAGCAAGATTGAAACTTACAACTCTAAATAAAATATGATGATGATTATTGGGGACCACTAGGTTATGGGTATGTTCCCTACTAGTGGCTCGTTCATGATTATGGATATTTTTTGTGGTTACTCTCACCGAGATACAAGGTACCTGGGACCCACAACTAGCTAGTGCCTAGGGGTTATTTCCTATTTCTTATGCTCATTAGATCCTTTATACTTACCGTCGGAATATGGTATATTTGGCTGGAAAAATTTAGTAGCTTTTGAATTTATATTAAAAGTGTTGATTCTTTAAATTAGCCCACTTGAAAACTCGTTTTTTTTATGTTGCATCTTTTAGAAATTGTAACTAGAAATTACATGTTTTTGAAAAATTGCATGATTTTCGTCTTTGAATGTTTATCACATGGAATCTCTTAGTGGTGTTATCCTATTGGGAATTGGATCACACCATACATACACCCTTGTTTGTAAGTATACTTGGTTATTTTTGTTGTCGCAGGTTTGGGTACAACTTCTTTTCCAACAGTTCAGGTTTTCACCGGTCATTCATGATGTGTTGTTGTGGGGATGGCTTGAGGGTGATGCCTCTTTCCATGTGGAGGTTCTTGGGGTGTTTTGTTTTGGTTTTTTACCGTTTTTATAGACTTGATGAGTTGTTTTAGACTATGTAATTCAGTTCTGAATTTTTGTAAAACATTGTTTGGTTTGAAAAAATCAGATTTGTTTCATTGGATTCTTTTATTGTTTTATGTTTATAAACTTGGGTAAATCATTCCCAATTTTCATTTTATGATACCTGGGCACTTTTTCTAGCCCATGGGGATTGGGAAAGCCCTTCGGGCCCTGTCACGGGCCGGGTTTGGTGTCGGATTCGGTGGCGATCGATTCAGTTCATGACAAAATGGTATCAGAGGAGGTTCGCTCTCTTTGGGTCATGTTGTTTGGGAAATAGTCAGGAAAGTATGGGGTTAAAATTTCCAGGCTTGGAATTTTAATTATGAGTAGTGTGGATGATCACCACACCTCATGATGGGATTCAAGTCTCTAAGGGAAGTCTGGACCTTTTGGAGTCCTTTGGTTTTCTTGGTTTAATGATGATTAGGGGAAATGAAAAGAGAGTTGGGTTAATGGTCTCAATAAGCTCGCAGGGCCTGGAAAGCCATGTGGAACTAGGGATATTCCCTAGAAAACTCTCTTTGATAGTGAAGTGATTTGAATATGGCCTCCAACCATATATCCAAGTCACCCACTGAAACTAGTTTCCTCTCGCATTGTCTTGTGTTCTTTAGTTTTGAAATCTTGGAACATTGGTTTTAAAGTGACTTGGATTTAAGAAGTGTAAAGTTTTTGTGAAATGATTTTCAAATAAATATGGAATGGTTTGATTTATGAAATAGTGGAACTGAATATTCAGAATTTTTTTGAAATGGAAAATGGTGTTCTTACACCTCTTTTGAAATCAGAAACTATACTGAAGTTGGTTTTGAAAAAGTGTTTCCAATAGAGTTTTCTAAACTATCATAGGTTGTTTTGTTGGGATGAGATGTTATGAAATTGATGTGAATAACATGAAATTGATTTCTTGTATAAATGGTTTTGCCTTTCTTAAAATTTTATTAATATTTTAATTGGGATTTGGATATCCTGGTTAGCAGTTTTGAGAAAAAGGATGTGTTGGTTGACCGTTTTGGTTTTGAAAGGTGGAAAGAATATTTGTTTTGACCTTTGGTATTTCCATGAGTGACCACATGAATGGGGTTATATGGGATGATGGATGGTTTATGGCATGAGTGGATGAGTGTTGGGATGGATATGAGGAGGGTGCCCGGTGTGGCACAAAAACATGCATGTGTGAGGCTCATGTGGTACCATTGGTGGATACGCTTACTGCTAAACCGTTAGTTTTCAAAGAAATGGTTTTAAAGAAATACATGATGTATTGATGAATAGTTTGGTATGGTTTTTATTATGGGTTTTTTAAAATTTTGATGTTGTGGTATGTTTTGAGTCCAAGAACCCCTTCTGTTTGAACTGTGTTTTGGGTTTGTGTTTGGTCGGTAAGTTGTGTTGTAGGGACGGTTAGTGGTATCTTTTGGAAAATTATTTGGAATGCCTTTACATTGGTTCCCTTCATGTGTTTGGATCTGGTTTTTGGAATTTTTTGACCAATGGACCAGCTTTGTTGGGTCCTTGGGTTCTCTCATTGGATAAGGTATGCCCCCATTAAGTGTTAATGCACAACTGAAGTTTAACCCGTATTGTTTCGCCATTGGAAAATCCTCCAGTTGATCTATATAAGGAATATTTTATCGATCGTTTTTTATTGAGTCTACACCCATTCATTTTGTTGATTTGTGGATCCTCTTGTATTGGGATAGTGCTTGTGGAAGGTTGAAAGAGACCTTAGTTTCTTAAGTTTCTAGATTCATCGAAGGTGGAAGTGTTTTGTGGTTTTTAGTGTGAATGAGTGTCTTGATGGTGTATATGAGGGCCTCTGGTTTCTCCAAAGTTTCTTTGAATCAATAGTTATTATTAAACCACCAATTTTGGTATTTTGGTCATGAGAGGCTATTGTGTCCACTTTTTGGACTTGTCTGTTGTTTAGGGACTTGGCATAAGGTCTTGTTCCATGTATTGTTTCTATCAATCGCAAGGGTCATGTTTGGTGACGCATTGTGATGTTGTGTGCTCATTTGATTGTAAAGTTGAAGGTCATGCAATCCTCTTAGGTTCTCTGTTATGTTGGGATTATGTATCCCTTGGGAAAAACATCAAATGCTCTATCTTAGAGGAAGTTGTTTATATGTTTACTTCCCTTCTATTGTTCCTCACCCAAAGAAACATGGTGCGATGTGTGTGCATCTTCTTATCCCTTGTTTCAGTGAAATGTCTGGTTTTGGTAAAGTGAGTTATGGAGTGTGTTATGTCTTGATGAACCCATCGGGTTATGCGTTGTAGTTGTTTTTGGAACCAAAAGAATAAGTTCCACATAGGGGTTTCCACGGCCTAACTGTGAGGTCGAAGATGCTTCAATATTTTGAGCTCCAGCCATAGGTCCCAGAGAGAAGTTGGCGCGTAGTCAGGGGAAACCCCAGAGTCATTTAAACCCTTGTAAAAAGTTATATCCTAAGTATGAAACATATGAAGAGTTTAAACCTATGGTGTCATCACATTTCTTCTGTTGTTCCCGTTCGGTGGAAATAGGTGGAGGGTCTTGTACCCATGTCATCACACAATGTTATTCCCTCCCCCTTTGGTTTCCATTGAGTCTTTGGAGAATGGTTGGAAATTTGGCTAGAAAATTTGAGCACATGGTTTTCACATGGTTAGTTCTAACCATGAAAAAAAATAACCATGCAGATATAAGGATCCACACAGTTATCACACAATTTCCCAAACTATGCAGACTAACCGTGCGGTCGTCCCAACTCCTTAATTTTGGGGTCTTTTCGTGTCGACCCATGCCGGTCGGTTAAGATGGTTGGTTCTTGTGGTGGGGAGAGCCACCATGGGTATAATTCATATTATTTTGTAAATTTATAATGGATGTATACCCCTTGTACTAGGGAGTCTGTTTGGGCCTCCCCCTGTTAGTGTCTTGATTCTGTCTCGGAAAAAATTTAAGTTGTCTCTTATGGTGGGGAGCCCATTTGTGTCTCTTCATACGAGTAACTCTGATTTTTCCTTTGTATTTTTTGGGAAGAAGGTATTATCAATTGCAGATATATAACTACCTAAATATTCCTTGGGTAAACATTGATATTGTAGAGTGCCCAATGGTTTAGTTATAGTACGGTAAGTGTAACCTTGTTCAATGTTGTTGTTTATCTGGGTAAAATGATTGAGTATTGTTCGGATTGTGTTTGAGGAGTTTTCATTTGGGATAAAGCATGAATGTGATTGATTTTTTCAAGAAAGTGTTTTAAGTTTGGTTTTTGAGAGTATTCCTTCCTTCATTGATCACTGGAGGTGTTTTGGCCTTTGGGGGAGAAACCTGGAAAGGGAGTACCTCTTGGTTTCTCAGTTGGGTTTGGTTGTTGCTTTTTCCTTGTTGTGACTTTCTGAGACGTAAAGTTTTCATGGTGGGGAGAATTGTCACATACATAGATTATTTTAAATGTATTTTTATTTTAATTTCCATTAATGATTTGTTTTGGGGGTTTCTAAAGGTTTTATGGAGAATATGTGAGTTTTTATGAATTGGGCCAAACTGTGAGCCCAATTCCAGATTTAAAAATAAATTGTGTTTCTTTTTAACTTTTTCATTTTTTAATATTTTTCACTAATTCCAACTCATATATTTCCTACCCTGATATATTAACACCGAAATTAAAATTTGGAGCCTTTAGAAATCCATAACCAAGGTTTATTTTGGTTTTTATTTAAGGGATTGGGTCTGCCCGGAAGCCCATATCCAGTTTTAAAAATAAATTTTATTTATTTAATAACTTATTAAATATTAGGTATTTTTTTGTAATTACAAGTCTCAAACTAGTCCAATGCAACCAGCCGCGCCCCCAGCCTCTTTTCCCCCTCTTTGTATCTCTTAGAAATTGCGATTCAGGGACGAACTTCTTAGAGTTCCTCAAATCGTCCAGATTTGAGAAGGTAAGTTGATTCTTTCATAAATATTTTAATTTTTACTATTTTTCCCCAATTTCAGTCCCCACATGACCTTATCATCCCCATTAGAGACTCCATATCAGTTTTGGTTGCTTGGAGATTCAAATTTTGGTGTATTTGGTTCGTTTGATTCAAGATGTTTCAAGTAAGTGTTTCTTTCCTTGATTTCTTCCCCTTCCTTAGGGTTTCTTTCAACCTTTCATGAAGTTCCTAATGTCCAGAAGTTGAGGTTCAAACCTAGGGTTTGATTTGGTGTCTTTTTGTTCAAATATTTTGGTCTAGGTCAAGATTTATCTTCTTTGAGGTGCGGCGGTGATGCGGTTGATGTTTCGCACCATGTTTTGAAGGTTTCGACATAAAAGGTAGGTGATTCCATGTGTAATCATTTCTAGATGAGTTATTTTTCTTGAATTACTTATTATGGATGTTCCTAATATGTTTTTTGTGGTTTGAAAACTGTTTATGTTGGATTTGGTTAAGCATTTATTTTTATAGTTTCATTTTAGCTTAAAATTGGGTGTTTTTCATGTGTAACCCTTTGGGTATTGTTTGGGTGTGTTTTATAACATATGAAATTGGTTTAATAAATCTTGTTTGGGCTGAAAATTCTTATTTGGTAGGGTATTGGTGTTCCATTAAGTTTTAAAGAGTTTTTTTAAGGGGTTTAAGGTGTAAAACCTTATTGTACTTCTTGAAAGTGATTTTGAAAACGTGTTCTTTTCAAGTGGATCTTTTGTGGTATTGTTTGAGGTGTTTGTATAACACTTGGGGGTAGTTTAATAAATGTTTTGGGGGCTTCAAATTCTGTTTTGAATTTGTATTGGTGTGATTTTGTCCTTAAAATACTGTTTTGAAATGGGTTTTATGTGAAAATCTTTGGTGCACTCTTTAGAATTGTTTTATGAAAGTTGTGAATGGTTTAATGATTTATGTAAGAGGTTAAACCATATTGGAAAACTGTTTTGGATTGTTTATACTTTTAAATGGACCATTTTAAATGTTAATAGTTCTTTCATGTGATGTGTATCTTCTTGGAAATGTTTTATAAAAATGTTTAATGGATTTACTGAAATGTGAAAAAGGTGTGAACGTGATGTGGGTTGTTTGTGTGTGTGCGATGTGAAAAATATATTTTTTTTATAAAAAGGATTTTATGAAACATGTGAGTGGGATGTTATGTGATGTTTATCATATTTGGAGGGAATTTATAAAATTGTTAAAGGATGTGTTGAATTATGAAAGTTATGCAAAAAGTGTTGTGGGCTATTTTGGTGTCAGTTTGATTTCAAAATGCATTTGAATGAAAAGTGGAATTTGTGACTTGTGGGGTGTAAATGGAGATGTTTGGTTAATGTGTGATGTGGAAGTGATATTTTCATGTGAAAAATATATTTCTTGTCTTGTTGAACTTGATTGATCACAAAGGGAAAACCCGGGTATCTAGGTGGGTGGACATGTACTAGTATGCTAGTGAATCCGTGGGGTTTGGCATCAGTTTCACTTAGCAAAATTGAAACTTACAAATCTAACTAAACAATGATGATGATGATTGGGGACCAATAGGTTATGGGTATGTTCCCTACTAGTGGCTCGTGCACGAGAATGGATATTTTTTGTGGTTACTCTCACCGAGATACAAGGTACCAAGGACCCACAACTAGCTAGTGCCTAGGGGTTATTTCCTATTTCTTGTGCTCATTAGATCCTTTATAATTACCGTCGGCATATGGTATATTTTTCTGGAAAAATTCAGTAACTTTTGAATTTATATTAAAATTGTTGATTCTTTAAATTAGCCCATTTGAAAACTCATTTTTTTTTGTTGCATCTTTTAGAAATTGTAACTAGAAATTACATGTTTTTGAAAACATGCATGATTTTCATATTTGAATGTTCATCACATGGAATATCTTAGTGGTGGTATCCTACTGGGCATTGTCTCACACCCTACATACACCCTTGGGTGTGAGTAGACTTGGTTATTTTTGTTGTCGCAGGTTTGGGTACAACTTTTGTGCCAACAGGTCGGGTTTTCACCGGTTATTCATGATGTTTTGTTGTGGGGATGGCTTGAGGGTGATGCCTCTTTCCATGTTGAGGTTCTTGGGGTGTTTTTTTTTTGGTTTTGAACCTTTGTTATAGTCCTGGTGAGTTTTTTTAGACTATGTAATTCAGTTCTGATTTTTTGTAAAACATTGTTTGGTTTGAAAAATCCAGATTTGCTTCATTGGATTCTTTTGTTGTTTTATGTTTATAAAATTGGGTAAATCATTCCCAATTTTCATTTTATGATACCCGGGCACTTGTGCCAGCCCGTGGGGATTGGTAACGCCCTTCAATCCTTATCACAGGCTGGGTTTGGTGCCGGATTCGGTGGTGATCGATTCGGTTCGTGACAAAATGAATGTTATGATCTACTATGTATAAAAATAAGACATGTGATCTGGAAGTATAGATGAACAAATAATTATAATAGAGATAATGTAAAAGATAAATTAAATTTCCAAAAAAATATTAAATTCCACCATTAACTTAAGAAATGTAATAAAAATGATGGGTTTTGGTCAGTTTGGTGGGATGGATCTAAATATCTGGTGGGAGAGGGTGTAGCAGGATGAGGAGTTGATAGGATAGCACCATGTATATCATGTAACTTTACCAAAAAACTCTAAAAATTATTTCTGAAAACTTGTGTCCATTGTTTTAGCATCATACTTTAGTATTGACCTATCCTCAAACTTTCAACCAAATTTACATTTAAAAATTCATTAATCGATTATTCGGTCTGAATGAATGTGGAAAACTGATCTTTTAACTGGTAACCAATATTTATTGGAGGTCAGTTGACTGATCAAACTTCTTTTATTATCCAAAATAACATTTCGGGGAGTCTTGTAACAGTGTATATTGTTCAGTCTGGTATTTAAATCAAGTAAAATTTAATTTATTGCCTCAAATATTCTAATTATAACTGGATAAGTTTGTTAAGTTGAAGTTGATGCTTGATGGCTTTTTCTGAGATACTGAAATTATCTCTCTACTAATTACTTCAACACATCAAAATAATTTTTCTTAATAGATTCTTCCTATAAATTTATGAACTCACTAGAAAAATTACTATAAAATCTTCAGTATCACCCACTGAAACAAGAGTTTCTTAAAAATCCCTGAATTGAGTCTGAAGTGCCTCAAACTTAGCTCAAGGCACTGTTGAACTTTTGAGATCTTCCATTTTATTTTTTTCATATTCTAATCCTTATCATAGGGATAAGTTATGTTCATATAATTGATTGTATTTATGGATCATATATTTAGTATTTCTATTCAAGGAGTTAGAATACTCGGTAGAAATAGTTCTATAAGGTTGAACAACTAACATCATCCTTGGATTTTCCTCAGAAACTGTAGTTTCAAGCCTTTCTATCCTTTCTCATAATGCATAAACCTTTGAAACTAAAAAATAAGAAACAAAAAGAGACAGATAAATAGGTATGGATCCACTATAAATAGGGAAAACTTACCTAAGTTGATTTTCCCCTTGAGAATCGTGATCAACATCCTCATCCAATTGAGCCTCATGCTCAAATATTTCTTTATTATCTTCTTCAACTTCATTTAAAACCTTAGAAATATTAACTGAAATTCTTCTCCTTTGAGTAATACCAGCCTCCTCAATTCCCAATTCAGCTTCTTCATCAGACCTTGGTCTAACAGAACCAATAGATGGAAACAATCTCTGCTCCCTTTGAGTAGTGTAAATCATCCTTTCTTATTCTACTATTACAATAGGTAACATATCATTACAGGAATTACTCTAAAAATATCCTAATTTATGTACTATTATAGAATTAAAAATATTATTATGATGGCATCTAATACATAATGAGATGTCCACTACTTTTCCTAATCTGATTAACAAGAGAGAAATAATACTTCCATATGGATTGAAATTCATTTTCTCTTCTTTATGATAGAAATTATGCATTTATCTCAGTATATACTGACTAAAATTCAGATTGATATTATTTAGAAACAAAAATAGAATATACATATCCTGATAAAAAAAAATTTCCAAATCAGTAGTTCTTGGCACAATTACTAAGATAATAAACATTTTTAAGACCTTTTCATTAGCATGGAGGTCTTTTTTCATCATCTTATTTACATATTTTTACAAACAGATATAACATTATATCCTCTGATATATATTTTTCATCTTTTATATTTCTTAAATCAAAATTAGATTCCCCATCATAGTGAAAAACCAACAGCTTAGCTATTTGCAATGAAGAAATATAGAATTCATTGTGGTAAATCTTAGAAACAATTGTATCTTCATCATATCTGAAACTGAATGAAGCATTTTTGTAAAATTACTTTAATTCAATTTCAAATACAAAAGGAATATTACTATATCTAAAAATAAACTCTAATACTTGAAATCTAATTATGTTTTTCAATAATATATTTGTTTGATTTAACCAATTGAAATTTGTTACCTTGCATAGAATAAATTTTTCATACTTCAAATGTTGGCATACAGGCTCACTCAGGTCAACTTCTTCAACTCTTCCTAAAGTTTCCATAGCCTATGGTTTGAGGATAGAAGGTTCGAAGGTTAGGGTTTTGGAAAACAAGAATTAATGATGCTCTATAATATGAAGGGTCATGAAGGAGTAAGAATGAGAGTGGGATAAGTCTAACAGTTTGGTTACATGGTCTAGATTTTCATGTTGATTACATGTGATAATCCTAAAAAATTTAGTTTTGAAAAGATGTTATTTAAAAACAAGATCAAAACAAAAATTTAACCAAATGAACAAACAATTACTAAATAACTAAGAATTAATGACATATAAATTATCAAAATAAATTAAAATAAATTAATAAACATTTATTTAAAATTAAATATCTCTAAATCCCCCTTAATAAAATCAAAACTTATAGTGGGAAGTGGTTTAGTAAAAATATCAGTGAATTGATATTTGGTATTTAAAAATTCAAAATATATATCCTTTTTAAGGACATGATCTCTTAAAAATGATGTCTTATATCAATGTTCTTAGTTCTAGAGTGACTTATAGTATTTTTATAAATATTTATTACACTAGTATTATCACATAAAAGAGGAATATTAGTAAGATTTAGTCTAAATTCTAGTAAGGTTTGTTTCATCCATAACACTTTTTCATAGAAAATTCTAGTAGATATATATTATACCTTAGTTATTGACATTGAAATTTCATGTTGTTTCTTACTCAACCATGATACTGAATATTTCTCTAAAAATTGATAGGTTCCTGAAGTGATTTTTCTATCTAATCTACATCCTCCAAGTTCATAATCTGAATATAAAATAAAATTAAAATGATTAGTTTTAGGGTAAAGTAGAGAATGAAAAATAGTTCCTTTAAAATATCTAAAAATTCTTTTAACAACAGTAAGATGGGATTATTTTGGATTTGACTAAAATATATCACAGAAATATATAGAAAACATTATGTCTAGTATGCTATTGGTAAGATACAGTAAACTTATAATCATACCTCTCTATATCTTTGTCACGACCCGCCCTCGGGGCTCGTGCCATGACTACCCCAAGCCCGCCTTCCATAGGCCAGGGGCTGGCGACTAGCACCAAGGCGTAAATCCCGGTAAAAAGGGAAGGCATTGCCTTTGTAAAGTAAACAAGCACCACAGAGTAAGCAAGCGGAAAAGTAATCACTAAGTAAAAACAGAGTACAACTGAAAGTGCAGAAAAGTAAATGGGCCAGTATACAAATCCAAACTGAAAGTAAAGTACAACTCGAAAGGGAAAATAGCAACTGTAAAGTAAAAGCCGCTACACTGAGCTGTCCACTGGAAATCTCACCTGAAGGGTGGGTACAGATAGCTCCACTGCTCCTCGGGTCCCGCCGTCTGCTCCGAGTACGTCTCGCCCAGTGGTCCACCTCCTGGTACCGTCCTGCTCAGCAAGCCTCAACTACGATAAACATTGTCCGTCGTCTGCAACCAACACAACGTAGTGCGGGCATAGCCCGTGCAGGGGTGAGTATAAGCTACTCGGTAGGGACCCCAAGACCCCTGAAGGTCTCCCAAAATCCACAAAGGATAAACCACAAAGGAAGATACAATCACGAAGTAACAACCGACACTGATTAGGTATATGCCCATACATATACCTAAGTCATCATTTCCAATACGCTCCAACCTCCGAGCCCAAGTACAACTCAGTCCACACAGGAAAGTATACGTATTCCACACAGGAAAGCAAAACGAAATCCACACAGGATAGTACAACACAATCCACACAGGAAAGCAACAGGATTCAGCTCACACAGATATACTTCTTCGAAAGACGATAAAGATGATCTCTGATCCATCTAAGTCATCGGACCCACAAAGGATCGATAGGTAACTAACCCCCGCAATGACTCACACAGGATCAGGCCCACACAGGACCTGTAGGTGCTGGTTCACACAGGACCGCTGAGCGCAGACCCACACAGGATCGGACCCACACAGGATCGGACCCACACAGGACCTGTAGCACTGATCCACGTAGGATCACTGAGTGTTGTAGTCGTCATCGAATCCACCAAGGATCTATGTACTGTCGTCGTCGCAGTCACAGTCGCAGCCAGCTCTAGGGTTCCCGCACACAGCAAGCTCGTTCGGAAGGGTCCGCTCCATGAGCCGAGAGGCTGATACATCAACTGTCACATAGTCCAGAGTTGATGTATCCAAAAGTTCCGTATCGTCAACAGGAACTCAATGCAACAGACGGCGCGTCGATCGGACACCCGGTCTGAGAGTTATTGGCTTTTTCGTCCCAGGGGCCCGGTTGGTTTTTAAGGAAAAACCGACCCAACCGTACTCCACCTGCGTCCAAACCTCGGGCGGAGTATGTCAAAAGACCCGTCTCACTAAGAGAAACTCAACAAAGCTGATGGCACGTCAATCGGACGTTCGTAGCTCAAGATATGAGCGTTTCCGCTCCGAGGGCCCGGTCGGTTTCGTGTACGAACCAACCCGGCCGAACTCAAAGTATTCCAAAACCTTGAGTACGATATACCAAATCGACCGTCTCGATCCATGGATCGCATCGCCGCTGACGGTTCGTCAATCGGAGGTCCGTAGCTCAAGTTATGGGAAAAAGACCGAAGTCGATTCGAAAACGGGGGGTCCGGGTCCGGGCCGACCCGGCCCGACCCCCCCCCCCCCCCTGGGTCGGCCCAAACCGGGTCGACCCGGCCCGGCCGGCGGCGCGGCAGCGCGACCGGGGCTCCGCTCGGGTTCCACGTGCGGGGGGCAAGGCCCCCGCCCTCCTCTACTGGCGGCGAGGCTGGATGTCGCGCCTTGGATCAAACGCCCCCCCCCCCCCCACGTGGGGGCCTTCTTTTGAGAAAAACGGGGGGCCGCCTTCCCCCCTTTGTGAAACCGGCCCCCCTCTTAATGGGGGGCCATTTTGGCTGGCCGGGGGAATTAATTTCCCCCGGTTTTGTCTCCCTTCCGGCCGGCCCGACCTGGCCGGCCGGTTCTTCTTCAACGGGACCGGCGAGGCCGGTCCCCTTTCCGGCTTCCGACACCGGCGGCCCAGCTGGCCGCCGGTCTTCTCGTTCTGCCGCGGCCCGGAACCGGCCGCGGCCTTCGCCGTCCGGCGCGGTGCGACGGCACCGTGCCCCTCCGCTGTGGCCTCACTCCGGCCGCGGCGCCTTCGGTTTCCTTCTACGCGGCGCGAAGGCGTCGCGTTCTTGATAAAATTTCTGCTGCGCGGCGCGACGGCGCCACGCAATAATTGTCGAATGATGTCTGCTTGGTGCGACGGCACCAAGCCATCACGTTTCATCCGCAAGAACAATCAAGAACAAAGGAGGGGGGTTCGGCCGTGTTTGTGCGGTCCGGTCCCCCTCTCGTTAGATGATAGCACATATTCATTTATCCTCAAGATTGTCATGCTAGAACCAAGAACGATAATAAATAAAATAATCATCAACAAACCCCTACCTCGGTTTCAAGAACGATGATCGTCAACGACCCGCGGAAGACGAGCGTCGCGTTGGTCGGCGTCGCGGAAAAAGGACGTCGATGTCGTGAAGAGAGGATTAGAAGTTCTTTGACGGCGATTTCGTCGCGGGAAACCGTCGCGGAAGATATGACGTGGAAGGAGACGTCGTCGGTGTCGCGGGTATGACGTCGCGAAAGACGGTTCCCGAGAACGTGGCGTTCTTCGTCGAAGTCTGAATGTTCTTCGCGTTCTTCGCCAAAGTTTGAAGAAGAAGGAGAGAATTCTTCAAAACCTCTCAAGATGTCTAAGGAGACCAACCCAAATAAAATAAGCTAAGGCTTATTTTATTCACACAATTATCAATTTTAATTTCAAAGGTTTGAAATTCAAACAACTCAACTCCATTAATTAACCGAGTTGTCATGTTCATTAAAAGAGGAGTTTAAATGAGTTTAAAAAAAGAAGGTGAAGAGTTATGCTTTGTGTGGTCCCCACCACACTTAATCCTCCCAAGGTAGGTTAAGTGGATGTGGGTCCCACCTCTAACTCCCTTTGGGAGAAAATAACCAACAAGTTAAAATAAAAGTGTTTCCACATTTTATTTAACTTCTTATAATTTCTCCCAAAACTAACTTTCATCCCGCATAAAACGCAACCTCGGAAAAGGTCTCCTTAAGCGAAAATTAGTGTTGTGAGTTCATCGGTGACCTTAGATTTCAATTCCGAGCACCGGATCAAAAGTTAGAAATTCCCGCTCGTTCATTCACTGAACGTACCCGAGCCAAACTTTGGAAAAATATTCCGGGCACACCGGGCCTCGGAATCAGGTGCCGTCAGAAACCGCGTTCTTGTAAAATTACAAAGAAAATTAAGAAAAAAATTCCCTTGAATTTTTATGGGTCTTTACATTACTTCCACCTCAGGGTTTTACGTCCCTGTAAAGATACATAAAAAAAACTAGGGAAACAAAAGAGGGTACTGAGCACGCATATGAGCCTCCCGCTCCCAAGTGCTCTCCTGGAGATTCCCATGCTGCCATCTGACGCGCACTAGAGGAATCGATCGTCCACGTAGGACCCGCTCCTGTCGATCCTCTATCTCCACCGGAACCTCCTTAAAATTCGCCCCATCATCAATGTCAAGCTCCCCATGGTCAATGGTGTGCGTCGGGTCGTGCACGTATCTCCTCAGCTGAGACACGTGGAAGACGTCGTTCACTTGGTGCAACTGAGGTGGTAGAGCCAGGCGATAAGCCACCTCGCCAATCCTGCTGAGGACCTGGAAGGGTCCGATGAAGCGCAGAGATAACTTTCCACCTCGGCCAAATCTTCGTATACCACGTCGAGGTGAGACCCGCAAGAAGACGTGGTCTCCATCCTTGAACTCTAGTGGCCTCCACCTCCTGTCAGCATATGACTTCTGCTGGCTCTGAGCTGTCCTCATCCACTCCTGGATGACCTGGACCTTCTCTGTCGTGGCCTGGACCATCTCCGGTCCCAAAAGTGCTGACTCCCCAGGGTTTGTCCAGCACAAAGGAGATCTACAAGGTCGGTCGTACAACTCCTAGTACGGTTCCATTCCGATGGTGGAGTGGTAACTGTTGTTGTACGCAAACTCCACCAAGGGTAGGTGGTCCTCCCAGCTACGACCAAAGTCGAGGACACATGTGCGGAGCATGTCCTCGAGAGTCTGAATGGTCCTCTCCGTCTGACCATTCGTATGAGGGTGAAAGGCTGTGCTCAGACGTAGCTGCATCCCGAACGCCTCCTGTAATCCCTTCCAAAGCCGGGAAGTAAAGAGAGAATATCGATCGGAGACGATAGATGATGGCACACCGTGGAGTCGCACAATCTCCTAAACGTAGAGACGTCCCAAGCTCTCCACTGAGCCTTGCTCTCTGATAGGTAATAAGTGAGCCGACTTGGTGAGTCGGTCAACAATCACCCAGATGGAGTCGTGACCTCTGGAAGTGCGTGGAAGTCCAGTCACGAAGTCCATAGATATCCCGTCCCACTTCCACTCCGGGACCTCCAAGGGTTGTACCAAGCCTGCTGGTACCTGATGCTCTACCTTCACCTGCTAGCAGGTGAGGCATCGAGAAACGAACTCTGCCACAACCTTCTTCATGCCCGGCCACCAGTGTTGTCGTCTGAGATCCCGGTACATCTTCGCCACTCCTGGATGTACCGCCAAAGGAGAAGTGTGAAACTCTCTCAGCACCTCCTCTCGCAAAGCGACTGGTACCATGGTACGTCCTCTGAAAAGGATGTCGTGCTCTGCTCCAAGGGAGAAACCATCATGTGCCTGTCCCGAGGATATCTGTGCACGCCGTGTCTCACAGTCAGCGTCCTCACGCTGTGCCTCTCTGACCCGCTGTAGTAGTGGAGGGGTGATTGTGAGAGACTGAAGGAAGGCTACTCCATCTCTATCCACGAAGGATATCTGCAAAGAGGCTAGCTGCTCTGTCGCCTCCTCAAGTAGCTAAATTCCCGTCCTCCTGCTGAGGGCATCGGCTACTACGTTCCCCTTCCCAGGAGTATAGACTATCTCAAAGTCATAGTCCTGGAGGAACTCGAGCCATCGCCGCTGTCTCAGGTTCAGGTCCTTCTGCGAGAAGATATACCTGAGACTCTGATGATCATAAAAGACTGTAAAACGCTCACCCATCAGGTAATGTCGCCATGTCTTCAGAGCGAAAACCACTGCTGCTAACTCCAGGTCATGGGTAGCGTAGTTCTGCTCATGCGGCCTCAACTGACGTGATCCATAGGCGATCACTGCCCGCTCCTGCATCAGAACACATCTGAGTCCGGTCCCTGATGCATCGCAGTAGACTACGTACTCTACTCCCTCCTCAGGCAACCTCAAGATAGGTGTGCTGGTCAATCTCTGTCTCATCTCCTGGAAGCTCTGCTGACATCTGTCTGACCACACGAAGGGTTTCCCCTTCTTCGTCAAAGATGTGAGTGGTTCCGCAACTCTAGAGAAGTCCGTCACGAATCTCCGATAGTATCCATCTAGTCCCAAGAAACTCCGAACCTCAGTCACGCTCCTAGGTGGCTCCCATGCTAACACAGCCTCGATCTTCGCAGGATCCACTGCAACTCCCGCCTCAGAGATAACATGTCCCAAGAAGTGGACCTCACATATCCAGAACTGGAACTTCGAGAGCTTACCATAAAGCTGGTGATCTCGGAGTGTGTCTAGTACAACTCGCAAGTGATAGGCGTGCTCCTCCTCTGTCGTAGAGTAAATCAGAATGTCGTCGATGAAGACCACGACAAATCGATCGAGGTATGGCTGAAAGATCCTGTTCATGAGGGCCATGAACACTGCTGGAGCATTGGTTATGCCGAAAGGAATAACCAAGAACTCATAGTGGCCATATCTACATCTGAAGTCCGTATTATGCACGTCCTCGTCTCTGACTCTGAGCTGATGATAGCCTGACCTGAGGTCTATCTTCGAGAACCATCGTGCTCCCCTGAGCTGATCAAAGAGGTCATCAATCCTCGGTAGAGGATACTTGTTCCTCACTGTCACCTGGTTCAGGTGATGATAGTCAACACAAAGTCGCAAGCTTACGTCTTCCTTCTTGGCGAACAATATCGGGGAATCCCAGGGTGAAACACTGGGTCGGATGAACCCCTTGCCCTGCAAGTCCTCCAACTGTACCCGTAGCTCTCGAAGCTCGACAGGGGACATCCGATATGTTGGAGTGGATATCGGGGCTGTCCCGGGGTACAGGTCAATATAAAAGTCTACCTCTCTATGAGGAGGTAGCCCTGGAACGTCGTCGGGAAAAACGTCCGCAAACTGATCCACCACTACAGGAAAACCAGGACTCCGCACGTCAACTGCTCCAAGGATGAGGCTAGCCAACTGATGAGTGATGGGATGTCCTCTCCTCCGCGGAAGTCCATCCTGTGCTGCAAAGGCTCCCTTCTCGCCGGTGAAGGTGAAACTGCTCCCGTCGGTGCGTACACATCGCACCTTGCGCCTAAAACAGTCAATCTGCACATGGACCGTAGATAACCAATCCATGCCCAAGATGACATCTTAAGGCCTCAACCCTGCTACAAGAAGATCCCAACCGAAGCTCTCGCCTCCTAGAGTAATCTCGCACTGCCGGCACCAGTGCGTAATCGTCGTGTCTGCTCCCGTAGGAGTCTCTAGCCGTAAGGATCGATCCAACGGCTCTGTCGGAATCTCCGAGCTCCGAACAAGGGAATAGGCTATGAAAGAGTGACTCGCTCCTGTGTCTATAAGTACTGCAGCAAGGGTGGAATAGACACAGATAGTACCTCGAATCATCTCGGGTGTGCCGTGGTCGTAGGCCTCTGCTGCCTGGAGTTGTTCCTGTCTCTGCCCGCCTGCTCCCTATGGTCGGGGTGGACCACCTGGTGGTGGTGGTGGTGCCAAAGCCTCAAAGTGTCGCCCACCACCTGCTGCTCAGCCAGCTCCTCTGCCTCGTCCGCCTCCTCCCTGCGGACCGCCACGGTCAACCCTCTGCCTCTGCCTCGGTGGTCCCTCAACCATCTGCTGCTCCTCGGCACGGCGGGTCAGGCAGTCACGAGCCATGTGGCCCTGCCCGCCGCACGAGTAGCACTTCCTGCCTCTCGAAAGATTGGCTCCTCGCTGTGTACCCCGCACTGCTGAGCTAGTGTCCTGAGGTCGTCTGCCTGAAGGTCTGGTCTTCCTGGACCCCTGAGTCATCCGTCGACTGCCTGCTGCAGATGACTCTGCCACGTGCCGCCCTGCGGTGGGTCTCTGCGCTGGTGTAGACTCAGCAAGGAAGCTCTCGATCAAAAGGGCCCGCTCCAGTACCCCTTTCTGAGTCGGTATGCTGAGGGAGATCAGCGATGCCCTGATCTCGTGTCTCAAACCCTGCTCGAAGGTCCGGGCCCGGAAGAATGGGTCCCGTACCATGTCGGTCGAATAGCGCGAGAGATCAGTAAATCTCACCGAGTACTGAGCGACCGTCATGCTGCCCTACCGTAGCTGAAGAAGCTCCTGGATACGCACCGCACGAAGGGTGGCTGGGACGAAATCCGAGCGGAAGAGGCTCTCAAAGTCCTTCCAAAGTAAAGATGCCTCATCGTGCACCTGGAGCATCAAGATCCACCATCGTCCTGCTGCTGCATGCAGTAGGCTCGCAGCGAGGATCACCATGAGGTCTGCAGGTGTCCTCACTAGCCTAAAAACTCGTACCACTGCCTCCAGCCAGTCCTCTGCTGCCTGGGTGTCCGTCTCCCCACGGAACCTAGGCGGTCGCTGGTGCTGAAACTCGTGCAGAGATCCAAGGGACGTGCATCGTCAGCGGCTGGTGCTGGAAGCATCGGTGGCTCGGCGGGTAGAGCTACCGCTGGTGCCACTGCTGACAAAGGGCCCTGCACCGAGGCCTCATCGCTCGGTGGGCTGTCGTCACGCTCGACTCTCGGAACCCTAGCTGGCTGCCGTCGTGGGGCCATCATGAAAAGGAAACAGGTGCGCCATGGTCAGAACAGTATACCTGGTGAGCTGATATAAAGTAATCACAAAGAAAACTTTGAAACACACATGTAATCAATGTTTTCATGCATTAAGTCGGAAATCAGTAGTCAGGGTCCTGGTGTACGGATACGTCGGCCGCCGCACCAACACTGGACTCCCTGGACTGATAACCACACTCAATACGCTAAACATTATTGCTTCACATAGAAAAGATCAGAGTTCGAGGTAGAACCGAACTCCTTTGATACCAATTTGTCACGACCCGCCCTTGGGGCCCGTGCCGTGACTACCCCAAGCCCGCCTTCCATAGGCCAGGGGCTGGCGACTAGCACCAAGGCATAAATCCCAGTAAAAAGGGAAGGCATTGCCTTTGTAAAGTAAACAAGCACCACAGAGTAAGCAAGCGGAAAAGTAATCACTAAGTAAAAACAAAGTACAACTGAAAGTGCGGAAAAGTAAATGGGCCAGTATACAAACCCAAACTGAAAGTAAAGTACAACTCTAAAGAGAAAACAGCAACTGTAAAGTAAAAGCCGCTACACCGAGCTATCCACTGGAAATCCCACCTGAAGGGTGGGTACAGATAGCTCCACTGCTCCTCGGGTCCCGCCGTCCGCTCCGAGCACGTCTCGCCCAGTGGTCCACCTCCTGGTACCGTCCTGCTCAGAAATCCTCAACTACGATCAACGTTGTTCGTCGTCTGCAACTAACACAACGTAGTGCGGGCATAGCCCGTGCAGGGGTGAGTATAAGATACTCAGTAGGGACCCCGAGACCCCTGATGGTCTCCCAAAATCCACAAAGGATAAACCACAAAGGAAGATACAATCACGAAGTAACAACCGACACTGCTTAGGTATATTCCCATACATATACCTAAGTCATCATTTCCAATACGCTCCAACCTCCGAGCCCAAGTACAGCTCAGTCCACACAGGAAAGTATACGTATTCCACACAGTAAAGAAAAACGAAATCCACACAGGATAGTACAACACAATCCACACAAGAAAGCAACAGGATTCAGCTCACACAGGTATACTTCTTCGAAAGACGATAAAGATGATCTCTGATCCATCTAAGTCGTCGGACCCACGAAGGATCGATAGGTAACTAACCCCCGCAATGACCCACACAGGATCGGGCTCACACAGGACCTGTAGGCGCTGGTTCACACAGGACCGCTGAGCGCAGACCCACACAGGATCGGACCCACACAGGATCGGGCCCACACAGGACCTCTAGCACTGATCCACGTAGGATCGCTGAGTGTTGTAGTCGTCGTCGAATCCACCAAGGATCTTTGTACTGTCGTCATCGCAGTCACAGTCACAGCCAGCTCTAGGGTTCCCGCACACAGCAAGCTCATTCGGAAGGGTCCGCTCCACGATCCAAGAGGCTGATACATCAACTGTCACATAGTCCAGAGTTGATGTATCCAAAAGTTCTGTATCGCCAACAGGAACTCAATGCAACAGACAGCGCGTCGATCGGACGCCCGGTCTGAGAGTTATTGGCTTTTTTGTCCCAGGGGCCCGGTTGGTTTTTAAGGCAAAACTGACCCGACCATACTCCACCTGCATCCAAACCTCGGGCGGAGTATTCCAAAATACCTGTCTCACTAAGAGGAACTCAACAAAGCTGACGGCACGTCAATCGGACGTCTGTAGCTCAAGATATGAGGGTTTCCGCTCCGAGGGCCCGGTTGGTTTCGTGTACGAACCAACCCGGACAAACTCAAAGTATTCCAAAACCTTGAGTGCGATATACCGAATCGACCGTCTCGATCCAAGGATCGCATCGTCGCTGGCGGTTCATCAATCGGAGGTCTGTAGATCAAGTTATGGGCAAAAGACCGAAGTCGATTCGAAAACGGGGGGTCCGGGTCCGGGCCGACCCGGCCCGACCCCCCCCCCCCCCCCCTTGGGTTGGCCCGAACCGGGTCAACCCGAATCGGGTCGACCCGACCCGGGTCCGACCCGGCCCGGCCGGCGGCGCGGCCCGGCACGGCGGCGCAACCGGGGCGCCGCTCGGGTGCCACGTGCGGGGGGCAAGGCCCCCGCCCTCCTCTGCTGGTGGCGCGGCTGGATGTCACGCCTTGGATCAAACGCCCCCCCCCCACGTGGGGGCCTTCTTTTGAGAAAAATGGGGGGCCGCCTGCCCCCCTTTGTGAAACCGGCCCCCCTCTTAATGGGGGCCCATTTTGGCTGGCCGGGGGAATTAATTTCCCCCGGTTTTGCCTCCCTTCCGGTCGGCCCGACCTGGCCGGCCGGTTCTTCCTCAACGGGACCGGCGAGGCCGGTCCCCTTTCCGGCTTCCGACACAGGCGGCCCCGCTGGCCGTCGGTCTTCTCGTTCTGCCGCGGCCCGGAACCGGCTGCGGCCTTCACCGTCCGGCATGGTGCGACGGCACCGTGCCCCTCCACCGCGGCCCCGCTCCAGCCGCGGCGCCTTCGGTTTCCTTCAACGCGGCGCGACGACATCGCGTTCTTGATAAACTTTCCGCGGCGCGGCGCGACGGCGCCGCGCAATAATTGTCGAATGATATCTGCTTGGTGCGACGGCACCAAGCCATCACGTTTCATCCGCAAGAACAATCAAGAACAAAGGAGGGGGGTTCGGCCGTGTTTGTGCGGTCCGGTCCCCCTATCGTTAGATGATAGCACATATTCATTTATCCTCAAGATTGTCATGCTAGAACCAAGAACGAGAATAAATAAAATAATCATCAACAAACCCCTACCTCGGTTTCAAGAATGATGATCGTCAATGACCCGCGGAAGACGAGCGTCGCGTTGGTCGGCGTCACGGAAAAAGGACGTCGATGTTGTGAAGCAAGGATTCGAAGTTCTTTGACGGCGATTTCGTCGCGGGAAACCTTCGCGGAAGAGATGACGCGGAAGGAGACGTCGTCGGTGTCGCGGGTATGACGTCGCAGAAGACGGTTCCCGAGAACGTGGCGTTCTTCGTCGAAGTCCGAATGTTCTTCGCGTTCTTCACCAAAGTTTGAAGAAGAAGGAGAGAATTCTTCAAAACCTCTCAAGATGGATAAGGAGACCAACCCAAATAAAATAAGCTAAGGCTTATTTTATTCACACAATTATCAATTTGAATTTTAAAGGTTTGAAATTCAAACAACTCAACTCCATTAATTAACCAAGTTGTCATGTTCATTAAAAGAGGAGTTTAAGGGAGTTTAAAAAAAATAAGGTGAAGAGTTATGATTCATGTGGGCCCCACCACACTTAATCCTCCCAAGGGAGGTTAAGTGGATATGGGTCCCACCTCTAACTCCCTTTGGGAGAAAATAACCAACAAGTTAAAATAAAAGTGTTTCCACATTTTATTTAACTTCTTATAATTTCTCCCAAAACTAACTTTCATCCCGCATAAAACACAACCTCGGAAAAGGTCTCCTTAAGCGAAAATTGGCGTTGCGAGTTCATCGGTGACCTCGGATTTCAATTCCGAGCACCGGATCAAAAGTTAGAAATTCCCGCTCGTTCGTTCACTGAACGTACCCGAGCCAAACTTCGGAAAAATATTCCAGGCACACCGGGCCTCGGAATCAGGTGCCGTCAGAAACCGCATTCTTGTAAAATTCCAAAGAAAATTAAGAAAAAATTTCCCTTGAATTTTTACGTGTCTTTACAATCTTGTTGTCAACTGGTTTTCTAACTTCATCCAAATCAAGTTTTATATTGCTGCACATGAGAATTGTATAGGTCTTACTATTTTCAAGTCCAAAATATTTCAATAAATAAATAATATATTTACTTTGATTTAAAATATTTTCGTAATCATTTTAATAAAACTAGAATTCTAAAAAGAAATATAATTATCCCATCATACTAATTTCAAATTATTTTTGAATTATATTTGAGAAATCATTACAAAGATTTTTATTTGTTGAACCAAAAATAACATCATCAACATAAATGTTTTCTAATAAAATATTAGAATGAATAGGTTTCTTAAAAAGGGTAGGATCTACTAATCCCATAGAAAATCCATTTTTCAACAAAAAGGATATTAATATTTCATACCAATCTCTAGGAACTTGTTTAATTCCATAAAGAGATTTAGTAAGTTTAAAAATAGAATATGATTTATGAGGGTATTCAAAACTAGGGGTTTCTCAACATAAACTTCCTCCATTAAATATCCATTTAAAAAGGTAGATTTTACATCATTATGATATAATTTAAAATTCATATGTGATGCATAATCTAAAAGGATTCTAATGGATTATAATATTTATATAATAACAAAGGTTTCAAAATACTTTATTCCTTCTTCCTAATTATATCTTTCTACTAAAAAAATAGCTTTTTTCTGGTTATGATCTTTTGATCATCCTGTTTATTTTTAAATATCCATTTGGTTCCTATCACTGGATAATATCATGGTCTTTCTACTAATTATCAAACTTTATTTCTTCTGGATTGGTTCAGTTCTTATTGTATAGATAACATCCAACTCTCATATTCTAAAGCTTATTCAATATACTTAGGTTCTAACTAAGATATAATGGTATATAATTCAACTAAGTTTTCTATATTTATTCTATTTCTAACTCCTATGTCTAGGTTACCTATAACTTTTTTTAAAGTACGTTCCTTTAAGATTAGAGACTATCTAGGTAAAACACTTTTAGGTTATTCTATCTCATGTTCTTCTGGACTAGACTGGATTTAATTTATATTATTTTAAAAATAAATCTTAGGGTAATCAAGTCTTGTATTTTCAAAATAGTCGGTTTTATCATCTAATTGATCTATCTCTTTAATTAAAGGGTTAGTTTTATTAAACTTCACATGAACTGATTCTTCAAAAATCCTTGAATTTTTATTAAACACTCTATAGGATTTAAAAGTATCATAATATCCTAGAAAGATTCCATCATTAGCTTTTAGATTGAAATTTCCAAGGTTATCCTTAGTATTAAAGATTTATACCATGCATCCAAAAACTTTAAAGTACTTTAATTTAGGTTTTCTGTTATTTCAAAGTTTATAGGGTGTCTTTTAATAATTGGTCTTCTTAAAACTCTATTCATGATATATAAATATGTTATAAAAACTTTTACCTAGAAATAGGTAGAAATACTATATTCATTCAGCATAGTCCTTTCTATTTCTTGAATAGTTGTGTTTCTTATTTCAATAATCTCATTTTTTTAGGAGTTATTGGTGTATATAATGTGTGTTTAATACCTAAATTTGAGAAAAAGGAATTAAATTCTTGATTCTAAAATTTTATACCATGATTCTCAATGGAATTATTTTAAAATATTTTTTATTTTGAATAATTTTTCAAAAGATTTAAAAAACAGTGAATACCTCACTTTTGAGTTTTAGAAAATAAACCCAAGTAAATATTGAAAAATCATCAACTAAAATATAAACATATAATTTTATAGCTAAACTTGATACCCTAGATGGTCCAAATATATCCATGTGGATAAGTTCTAATGGTTTAGATGTATCAATATTGTTAATAGATTTAAAAGATGATTTATGTTGTTTTCCAATTTGGTATGAATTATAGAATCTATCATTTTCAAATTTAAGACTAAGAAAATTAGAAATTAATTGTTTCTTAGATAATTTATTTAAATCATATATATTGAAATGTCCAGGTCTTTTATGCCAGATCCATTAATTATTTTTCTTAGTAGTTAAACAGTTCACTTTTTGTTTACACAAGGAATTTAGATCCAAAGTATAAACATTTTCAGTTCTTAGTGCTATAAATTTAAGAAATTTATCTTTGAAATATAAAAAGGAATTGTTAGAAAAATAAACACAAAATCTATCATCATAAAGTTCATAAATACTTATCAGTGTGTTCTTTATCCCTTATACATACAATACTTTTTCGACTGAGATTTACATTGGAACTCCAATAGTTCCAACTCTAACAATATTTCCTTTTTCATTGTCACCAAAAGTGACTATACATCCATATGTTTGTGTAATTGTATGGAAATTTGTAGATAATCCACTCATATCCCTTGAGTATCCACTATCCATATACCATATATCATTTTTTTCTGTTTCATTCCTCCTACAAAAACATTTAAACGCATGTTTGTTTTAGTACCCATATTCTCTTAGGTCCAACTGTGTCAGTGAGAAATGATCTAGGAGTCTAGATATTTATTATTTTTCCATAATTTATATTACTTGTTTCAGTTATATTTTTGGAAATAAAAGACTTTTTAATACCACTTATTTTTGGATTTCTTAAATAAAATTTTTTAGAGTAATGAACTTTTATTCCACAATAATAGTTGGTAGCATTTTTTTAATTGGGAACAAAATAATTTTTGTATAATTTTGATTTTTCATCCTTGATTCCTATTCCAAACTTTATCTTTTAATAATATTCTTTCCAATAATTTCATTTAGAGTTTTCTTTTTTTTATTAAAATACTAGCATCACTTTTATAAGATTCTACTTCATCCTATATTTGGTTATCCTTATTTCATGAACAATATAGTTTAATGTAGATGAATTTAATTTTTCAATTATTTATTGGTGTTGTTTTAGAATTCTGTATCTTTCACCTAAAATGGAATTGTGAATATTTTTTAATGATATATGATTCTTTAATAAAAAATCATATTTCTCTTATAGAATTAAAAAGTAAGAATCTAATTTATTATTTGAGAAGTTATCAGAGTTAGAGTCAGAAGAGTAATAGGATTATACCTATTCTTCTTCCTTAGCCATAAAGTTCATATTGGCTTTGATATTTTATATATCTTTCTTTGAATCAGATTTTAAAGAGCTGATGGAGTCTTCGGATAAACTCCACATAGCTTTCGTAGATCTCTTCTATTTATATTCATAATCAGCTTTCTTTTGATATTTCTTTTTTTCCTTCTTCTTTTGTCTTTCAATTGGGGTAAATCAAGTTTGATGTGACCCATATTTTTGCATTCATAACATCTTACTTCTTTGGGTTCCTTTTCAGCCTTCTTAAATAATTTCCTGAAACTTATTTTCTTATTTTAAAATTTTCTAAACTTTCTGTATAGCTGATCCAATTCCATTTAAGAGTCTGAATAGTATAAATATTTGTTAATTTTTACATATTGTTTTGATTTGTTTTTAAAACTTCTTAGATGTGAATTTTATAGCAGTATTTTCCATTTTCACTATCTTTTGATATTCAGCTTCATCTTTCATTTTTACTTTTTACATCATCAATGTTCCAATTATTTATTTCATAGTCAAATTATTGATAAGTTAAGATTGTATAATAGATATAGATATGTCATTCTATTTAAATGTAAGTACTCTGAGTAATTTCAATTCTTGATCTGATTGTAAAATTGGATCTCCCAAGACAGTAATATTGTTGAAAATTTATGTTAACCTTCTATTAATTTGAGTAATTAATTTACCATAAAGAATTCTAAATGTGTCAAATATTATTTTTCCAGTAGAATGCCTCAAATTTCTAATGTTATATATTCCTTCATATATGAAAGATATTGTCTGTCACATTTCATAGGTATTAGGGTGATGTGATACGTGATTAAATTCTTCAATACCAAGTCCATAAAAGATAGCATTCATTTCCTTTGAGTTTATTTCATATTCAACTTATTGTGTATCGTTCCAATTTTTTGTTTCTTAGTAATCACATATGGCTTTATGATCATTGAATAAAATTTGGATCCATGATTCTCCACATAGATGATCATCCATGATTTCTAGTATCCATAGTTATCACTATTAAAATATGGAGCTCAAATCATAGACAAGCCTTCTTTCAGATCATTTATTTCCATCTTCTTTATATAGAACTTATTCTTTTGATCTTTCTAGATTGTTGTCACAAAAACACACCAATGATACCAATTGTTATGTCAGAAAAATACAAAGATACACAGGAGGGGGGTGAATTGTGTTTTTTCGATAATCTTCATAGATTCTAGAATTTAGCTATATTTGTAATTAATGCAGATATATAGTGTTCTCTTCTATATGAAATATGGGAATTAGATAAATAGGAAATAAGAACACAATAATTTTTATAGTGGTTTGGGTAAAAAAGATACCCTAGTCCACTCCATCAATGCTCTCATTGCGAGCTTAATAAATTTCACTAGAAAAGGTCCTATAATCACAAGACCTTAAATCCAAAACAAATGAGTGTAGGAAGTTGAAACCATTATAAAAAGTCTAAACAGAGCCTTATAGTTCTTTTATAGGGAACTAGTTATCCACATATTAAAGAAAGAAGCTGAAACTTCACCACAATTGAGCATGAACAGTTGAAACTCCAATAAATCAAAAAAGTTTGATTTTTTTATGGTATAGGGTTAACTTTACAGTTATAGTAGAAACTAATATAATGCAGATATTTTTCTTTAAAGATGAATGTATTCAAAGAATAAAATCTTTGAATAAATCTAGGATGCAAATTATCTTTAATAAGAATAAAAACAAACAAACAGCAGTTGTAGTACGAGGTTGAAAATGTAAATCTTCAAAGCCTATCTTCTTTAGTAAACAACAGAGTCATTATTTCTTTAAAAAATATATGTATATCAAATATATACACATTTATGAAGTTGTATTTGAATTATGTATCAGACACATATTTCTAAAATACCCTGATCATATATATAGCTTTCTTTTGGTAGAGAAGATCCAAGAAAATCACTTGATAGATCACTAATATTCAAATTTAAATCATTTAGGAGAGTTATAACTTTTCTTAGGAGAAGGAGTGATTTAATCTATTGAATATGGATTTGAATTGATCATATTGAGCCTTTTAATTTATTATATCGAGACTTTTAATCAGACATAAAATTGCTTTGAACAAATATTTACTTCTTTCAAGACCATTGTATAAATCTCTTATAGAATCACAGATTTAAATCTCCATCATTTAAATGGTTAAATATAGGGTTCCTTTTCATAGAGTATGGTTCCTTTTCATAGTGTAGTGTTTCTTTTCATAGGTTAGGGTTCCTTTTCATAGCGTAGGGTTTCTTTTCATAGTGTAGGGTTATCGATCCATATGTTTATTTACCAAACGTAGGGTTTCCAATCCATACATTTATTTACCAAATATAGGGTTGTCGATCCATGTGTTTATTTACCAAACTTAGGGTTTGAACAGTGTTTCTAGAACACATCCCATAATTTTTTATTTCTTCAAAAGGAAACATATAGTTATGATATATATATTCCTAAAAAATACTTACAGAAATTTTATTAGAAAACAAACAAGGGTATTTGTGAGCATCAAAATTAATAAGATTTATAGATTATTTTTGAGACAATACATTCCCAACAAATTTGTGTTAACCAATTATTAATATCAAATATAATTTATCATTAATCATATGTTTCTTTAAATAGAAATACATATCTCATAAAAAAATTATAAAAAATACTATTCTAAACAACAAAGAGTCTTATTAGTCATTTTAAGTAAACTAATTTTATTAAATTTATATTAAAAGTATACTTTATTTTATATATACAAATAATTCATAAAGTGGTTACTCCTATTCATTCCCTCTAATTCAACAACTTGGTTTTATCAGTTATACTTAAATACTAATATTTTATCTAAATATATCATTATTTTTTTTAAGTTTTGTGTTGCATGTGGAGAAATCTATCGGACACATTGAATTATTTAAAGTTAATCATATATTATAATTTTGGGGTGTTACACTTTTATAGGAAAATAAATAGTGAATAATCTTTATAGATTCAGGAAAGGTTGTTCATACCATATACTTTAAAAATAACATTCCTTTAACACTTTTATAAAAAAAATAACTTGTTCATAAAAATTTAAGAAGATTGATTTTTAATGAAAGATGGAGGTAATATAAAAATTAATTTACCAATCATTTAAATGTAGATAAAAACTTCTATAAAACAATTTTATGAATGTGTATATGGAATATAAATATTCCAGATTGGAAAAAAATAATGTTGGTTTTTTTAAAAGAATTATTTAGATCCTTGAGTACTAAAGAGATTAAGAGTTGGAAAGAAAAAAATGGAAAATTATATAGTAATATAAATATTGAATAACGGTCAAGGAGGTGGGAAATTTATTTATGTTATCTACATTAAAAAAGAACATTCCTTTCATAATTTTTTAAAATGTAAAAAATGACTTGTTCAGAATACTTTAAAAATATTAATTTTAAACCTTTGTAAATAAATTCAATAGTGGTATAAAAATAAATTTAACAATAATTTTAAAGTAAATAAATACATTCATAAAAAAAATTGAGAAAATAAATATGGAATATAAATATTCCCAACTGAAAAAGAAAAATAAGGTTGATTTTTCTTATAAACAATCCTTTGGTTGTTTCGAGTGTCAAAGTGAGGGAAAGTTAGAAAAAATATATAAACCCTAGAAATAAATAAAGGAGAAGAATATATACGGAGTTTAATAAATAAATATTATATTATTATTCTAATGTATGAACAATTCTAATAAGATTTATGTTGTAAAATAAATGCTTATGACTTTAAAAAAATTGAATCAAAACCCTTAAAAATAAAATTTGAATTGAAACTTTAAATACCATGAATATATAGTAATTAATGATATAATATATCTAAGGGGAATTATATACACCATATTAAATAAATTAGGTGTATAATATAAAATATGTCTCAATGGAGTGGAATTGAGACAAAAAACTCTTACCCTGGATTCTTGGTTGGTTAGATGTAAACCCTGAAATTTTAAAAGAATAACATTTTATTCAATAGCATATGTGAAAAGTAAAACCTATATTAGAATAGAATATAACACACAAAAACTTTAAAATATATTTATTTTATATTAAATTTAATTTCTTTTATAGCTTATGATACATGAAATAATGATTTTCTTTGATATCTTGCATTACACGTAAGACCGAGTTTTACCGAACAATAATATACTATTATTAGTATTTAATATGATAGTTATCGCATATCTATTGGAATGAAGGGTATTAATATGATTGAATAAATTATAAATATATATATTAAACATATTTATTAGTTATTTATTGATTATAAAAAAATTTAAAAAATAGTTTTCTGAAAAAAGGTATTTTTTTTCTAAAAGACGGTTTAATTGCACTTGGCGCACATAATTTAAAATTTAATTTTTAAAGATTTTAGAAATTTTATTTTAAAAAATAAAGTTAATTTTTTAAATTTTAACACCAAAATCATCTTAGGGTGAATTTTTTAGATTTTTCTGAGAAGTTTCATTTTTTGATGAATAGTGAAAAATATTGGACTTTAATTGAAAACTGCCTTTTATTTTAAAAAATATATAATGTTAAATTTTATTTTTAATTGTTTTTAAAGTAATATTATATCAATTTTATAAAATTAATCCAATTTAGGTCATTGGAATCATTTTAATATTGAATTTATATATAAAAACTTTGTAAACTTTTGAACGTTTTATATTCAAAAACTCGTTTTCCCGTCTTGTCAGTGGGATAAATTTTAAATTGAATTTTTCCACTTTAGTGAATTTAATTTATATAAATTGATTCCATATTTTTAATAATTATAATTTTTAATTACTAATGGGGTCAAATTAATTTTTTACCAAAATTATTAGTGAAAAAAATTAAAATTAATTACAACGATTAAGGAAAAAGTGTGTTTACTTAGTGGTTAAACATATAATATAAGATGTAAAAATAACCCAAAACTTTTCCAAAACCCATTTTATTGAAATATTTATACCTTATACCTTCTATTATCAATAATATACCATTATTGGAGAATGTTGAAATGAAAATAATGTGGTTTTAATTCACTCTTTTAAAAAATTACAAATGTGCCACTCAACCCACTTATAAAAGGCCACCCCCTATCCTCTCCACTTAACACCTTCAAATCACTTTGGTTCAGCCAATACCTATCAAAATCACTCCCCAACTTCCCAATAATAATCCTATAATCCTTATTCTGGTCATAAAGAAAACTTATGAAGGGTTTAGTGCAAACCTAAGGAGGATACCCGAAGAAGAGGTAATGTTATTCAATGATTGTCTTTATTTTACTTCTTTCTCAACCACCATAAATTCTCATTAAACCATGATTATATAATAAAATTAGTATCTTACATATACTTTGATGTTTTTATAATAATTTAATGAGCTACAACCATCTCTACTTTCATCAAATTGATTATGAAATCATTGTTCGTGTGTATGGCGGACCACCGCCTCGCGAACTGATGTCATTCGTTTTTTCCATTTCCACCTATAAAGGTTGGGTATGATGATGAATATAAATTATATATATCATATTTATAAACATAATATACCTATTAATTAATTATATCATAAATTCCTTATTATATTCCATTCCATAGGAGACATGATAATGTTGCTCATGCGTACGATGGACTACCTCCTCATGAAGCGATGTGATTTGTCTTTCACTAACACTTTACATGGAAGGTGATAAAGATAATTTTAATTATTATATGTGATATACATGAAATAATTATCATATTAATGAAATATTTATCATTTTCTTTATTTTATTTTCACTCATGTAAAGATGATAATATCACTCGTGTACGTGTTATAACAACCCAAAATTTTATCAATGAAATTTCCCTTCTTATAACTATATAATTTAGTATAAAGAAAATACATAACATAAAGAAACCAATAAAAACTTTTTTCTCATAAATGAAGCATCATACATTATTCAGCAGAAAAACCAATAAGAATTCCAAATATTATAGTGGGATAATAAATAGAAAATAAGATAATAAGAATAAGAAAAATTGGATCTGCTCGATCCACTAAAATCACACTCACAAACAAAGTTATAGAAATAAAACATAATTTTAATAATAAAATATTAATTTAAAATATTAAATTATATATATATAACCTTGGGAGAAAAATAGAAGTGATTTATTAATGGAATAAAAGTTATTTATAGGAAGTAATAAACCCTTATGATTGTTAGAAATCTAACCATTGGAATAGTAACATGACTGTTGGAATAGTAATATAATCATTAGGAATAGTAATCTAACCATTAGAATAGAAACCTCACCTATGAAAGTATAAATAATATTTAGGTATCTTATAAATTAAAATATGATATATTTATATCATGGAATAAATAAATAAATATTTTAAAAATGATAAGTTAAGTGTTAGGATTTTTATGAAATGTAAATGTTTATTTATAATTTTATAATTAATATAATTATTTTAAAAAATATTTTTTATAAAATATATTCATAAATTAATATTTTTTTGTCTTATGATTATAAGAAAATTTTATGAGCACTTAGTTAATTTTTCAAAGTGTCATAAAATCAGTTATAATATTGAAGTCGGTATTTTTTAGAATAAATGATGATTTTAATTAAAAATTCAGTTTCTCGTATTTAGAAAATTATTTTAATAAAATGGCATCTATTTTTGAAATATAAATGTCAAAAAAAAAATTAGGGTGAATTTTTGATATTTTTCTAAAATAGTTGAATTTTTGGTGAATATTGAAATATGATAATTTACGGTATTAAACAAATACAAGAATTTTTTAGTCAGGAATGATGTGTGTATGATGTAAGAAACCATTATTTAGAAATAAAATTCCCTATTTATTGTATTTAATCACAATAATCAACAATATTTGTAACACCCCAAGCTTCAACGGTACGCTTCTCTTTGAATAATATAGTAGCGTGTGTTGTACACAACTTCGAGTTCTAACACACACCACAACCAATCAAACTAGCCATTATGAACAGTAATACCCAGTTTTTTAAATTTTATAAATTTTATCTTTCAAAATTGACTTCATTTTTTTATTTGGAATATTGAAATTAGCTTAGGGTGAATTTTTGGTACTTTTTGGATAACTTTTATATTTTAATGAATAGTGAAAATTACTAAATTTTAATAAAAAACAACTTTTTAATCAAAATAATTAATAGCGATAAATTATGAATTTTGAGTGATTTTATAGTATAATTATATTATATTTTTACCATTTAATCCACTGTAGGTCATTGGACATAATTTCATATTTAAATTGGACATAAGCAAGTGCCAATCTTTTGATAGTTATTATCTCTTAAAAACACGCTTTTTGTTTTAACAATGGGAATTAATTTTAAATTAATTTCTACCACTTATTTGTTTTGAATTTAGAAAAATGTATTTAATATTTATAATCAGGAGGTAAAAATTGTGTAAATAGGTAACTTTTATTTTTAGACATTTTGAATAATTACTTCGGTAAATGTTTTATTTACCATGGTTAAAGGGTAAATCCAGTAAATAAGGGTAAAAAATAATATTATAATGATAATAAATTGACCTAAAACGTGTCCTAAACCTATTGGTTGATACATGTCCAACCATGGGCATATTTGGGTCGATTTTGGGACCTCATGGATCCACTTGTAAGTGATAATGACACTTTATATTAATTAAGTTAAAGTAAATACAAAAATGACATAAGCATATATCTTTTAGAAAAACAATTTTTACATAGGGTTATATATGTTATATTTTAGACTATAAATATTTATTAGAAATATAAAAATATTTCCTACATAATTTTATTTTATTTATAATTTTTAGACAATGAATAATTAAATTTATTTATGACACAATAATGATGCAGTATTTTCCTTATTAATGAAAGAATCAAATAATTAGTATTATAAATGTTAAAATAAATATAATTTGAAAGTTTTGATGACATCCAAAAATTTTATTGGTTAATATGAAATGTTAGGATTTCTTAAATTAATTTGGTTTGAATTAATAAATTTTTTAAGACTTTAACAAAAATCAATTATTAAATAGTGTCAAAATTGACATAAAGGAGTTTTTAAAACAAATATTATATTATTAATTGATATTCTATTCCTAAAAATCTAAGGTTCAGAAAAAAGACTTATATAATGATAGGTGTATTATTAATGGACCACTTGGAGGTCTATTGGAATTTTATAGTGAGTTTATTGACTATATAATATAAAAATACAAAGAGACATGGTAAATGTAAAACTATTTAACTAAGAGTTAAATCAAAACGATAAAGTTAATGTAGTGACCCAAACCTATCTAAAACATATTGGTTGAGTGTTATTAGACCTATAACCACCTTAAACTTTAAATAATCCACTTTGGAGCCATTAGAAACCGAATATGAATTTATTATAAAATAATATTTCTAGCTTTTCCTAAGGTGCCCCTCACCCCTCTTATAAAAGGGCACTCCCCCTTATCACTAATTCACACATTCAAAACCTTTTGTCTCAGCCAACATCTACCCAAATACCCTCTCAAATATACTATATTTATCCTAGAGGAATTCCTTTAGTCATAAATCCAACCTAAGGAGCCCTTTTGATCGAATCAAAAGAAAGAACCCGAAGAAGAGGTAATGTTTTCACCACCCTCTTTCAAGTTCCTTTCTTCTTCAACTTCTTATTTCTTAGTTATTTCCATTATAAAATAATAACTACAGTATATTTTATATACTGTGATGTTATTTTAAATATTTTACAACTATATTCATTATTTTATCCATCCTTTGAATGGCATGTCACCATACGTGCTTACGTACGGCTTACCGTCTCCACGTCGTGGTGTAATTGTTATTCAAAACATTATTATTTTGATGGGTATGATAATGATGTGTAATTGATGTAAATAATAAATATAACATGATAATGATTCTTTATATATGATATAAAATCCAATTATATACGATTTTAATATCAAAAAAATGATATTGTCGCTTGTGCGTACGTACGGACTACCGTCTCCACAAACGTGATGAGATTCATTCCCCATTGTATCCATTCAAGACTAATTTTCATTTGATGATTAAGAATAATGTTTAAGGACTTGATATCATTATGGATATTAATAATATACAACCTATGGATAACAAACACGTCTTATGTAATAAAACATATAAAATAAAACGAGTAAGTGAACACCTGAAACGACGATAATACTAAAATATTATTAACAAACCAATATTAAAATATCATATATGATATCATATTTATGTATATGATTATTGTATAATTTAATAAAAATTATTTAACTATTATATAGGAGGTTAACCTACCCTCAACCAAGGAAAATTACAAGGTAAGGGTATATTTCACAATCTTTTCATTATTCGAGGTTGTTTATACGTAATTATCTACTGGGACCTCTTTATCATCCACATACATGTTTCTTAAAAATGTATTTCAAATCATTCTTACTATTTTATGGACTATGGGTTAAATTCATTTATACCCTTGTTTGAATTTTTATAAGAATTTTATAAAGGAATCTTTCTGTCGTTTTCCAAACAAGGTCCTTTTTAAGCTTTTCAACAGAATTAAGGTAAGAATGTCTTTTTTAACTTATACGGTGGGTGCGGCTATTTTCCGCCATTATAAAATATTCTAAGCTTACCTTATAATATTATAATGATATTTTCAAAGTAAATGTTTTATTTTATAATTATGTGACTCTTAAATGATTTCAACAAAAAGATATATTTCTCTCAAATAGTTTTGATTTCATCTATGTCAACATCCTTTGATGGATTTTAAGCTTATTTGACGTTTATTTTTTATGATAAAAAACTTTCATATTTTATTTAAGGTTTTGTGATATGTTTGACTGTGAATGTGTTATTTTTATACCATTCATGGTTTATGGAGAAAGTATTGACATTTTGTATGCTAGTTTTGATATGAATGTTTATGTTATGTTTAAACCTGTTCATATGAGGAATGCATTGGACTTAGTAAGTGATGGGTGGAGCCCGCTATAGCTCCTTGATGCATCGGTAGGTCTCATGAGACAAACTAGTGTCTTGGAACAAGGCTTTGACAAAATCTTATTTGTAGTCTTGGCACAAGGCCTTGACTATGTGGTTATGATAGTCTAGCATTATGCATTCCATCATTATGAAAGTGGTTATTGATATTGCATGTGATTATTCGACTAGTAGAATATCCATTTGAATAAGTAAATGGAATTATTTCATTTTATTTCTCCCATATTATACTTAAGTACAAGTTTAAAAGGATTTTTTTTAGTTATACATTGCCTTAAATTTTTATGCTTATTTATGAAAGTTTATGCTATATTTTTATCCTTACAGGGAATTTAAGCTCACCCCTTTCTATGTTTTATTTTTCCTAGGATGTGAAGAAGTATTTTATGGATGAATTACAGGGACAGTATAATGGGATATGAGTGTGGAGACAAGATGTTGTTATAGTTTTCACTTTATGATGTAATGTAAACTTTATAAATGTATCTAGTGATCCCAAAGCTACTAAACTAATAGTTATTTGGAGACTTGATCTTTTGTGATCATGCCAATGTTATGTAATAATGCACTGACTCTGGGTAGCTGGGGTCGGGGTGTTACAGTTGGTATCAGAGGAATTTTAGTACCAACCTTGGAAGATAGATTTAAATAAACTCTAATTAGAGCACATAGCCCTAAGATAGACTTTGAGGATTAGTATAGAATAACTTCCTAGAATTTTGGTATTATAGAGATTTTGTGAGTTTTCTGAGCAATACATCCCTATCTAGATACGAGCAGGTAGAGGTGGCTCTGGCATAGATGTACCTAGGGGTAAAACCCGAAAACACCGCTTTGAGCTAGAATCGAACAGGAAATGGTGCACGATAGCGGGCCTTGCTGCACTCTTGGTTACGACACTCCCAGGGGATATTATTAGGATAATTCTCATTTTTTTTACAAACCATTTTGAAGGGTTTATGAGTATATACTTCCTCAAAGAAAACATTTTTATGATTATGGATTATATCCATAAACTGTTCAATTTATGTTAAGTGTTTTACAAGTTTGGATTTATGTATTGTGATTCATAAACTAATCTAGTGTATTCCATTGTATAGAAATGGTGCCTAGTATAAGGAATGTGAACTCCAGAAATACGTATGATCCAAAGAGTAAGAAGGATCATATCTTTCCCGGTATTAAGCAAACATTTAGAAGGAAATAGTCTCCCATGTATTCTCAACATATGAAGAAATAGTATCATGTGATAATAAGATAAGTAAAGAATTCTATGAGTCCTATGGCATTGAAGGAAAGTAATTGAAGAAAAGGATGGAAGAGAGAAAGATGGATAAAGGGAAGAGGGAAAAGAATAATTTTCCCATATGTGATAACTGTGGGAAGAAATACCCTAGAACTTTCCTGAAGGGAATGTGAGTTTGTTCTAAGTGTGGAGAAAAATGACACCAAGTATGTGACTATAAGGGTAAGAAAAAGGTTTCAAATGTACAATGCTTCACCTGAAAGGAGTTGGGACACTATGTGAACCAATGTCCAAATCATCAGAGTATGCCCCAAATGATGCTATTGGATAATAATCAAGTTATGATACTACCACAGATGAGGAGGAATGATTATAGTTCTTATGTTTTTATTAAAGAATTATGTCATTTGAGTGTTGTGTCAATGATGTACTAGTTATAATAATTATAGAGTATATAAGGATTGTATTGCAGTACTATTTTATTAAGGACTTGAGACTGTGTGGAACCAAGAAAAGCGACTCAACAGCAGGTTAAATTTTTGGAAAATATATGGTTAAGAGAAAGATAAACCATAATATGGTTCTGATACCGAGGTATTGATTTTGGAATAATGCATGATTGATTTGGATAAATTATATTGGATATTCTTGACTACCATGAAAGTGATTAATGATTTTTATATTCCATCATTGTTTGAGTTTACAATATTTTTGTATAGAAGGAGTATATCCAGTATTCTATAATGAATAAGGGATCATGAATATAATCAATATGGTTTTATGTTAATTCAGGATGTTGCAGTGTTTTAAAAGAATACATGATGAAGGTGTTCACATGTTATTATGTGGAAAAAAGGATCTTCATTGTGTTTAACTTCCCTATAAATTTTCGACTGTAAGCTTGGAAAGAAGTATTTTGGATAAGTCCAGTTTGAAATTATTTTTTGGATTTCCATAAAAAGGGCATCCCGGAGGTCGGGCGGCAACCCACCGCGTCCGGAAAGGCCGTGAGACTTGAACCCGTAACCAAAGGGCGACTAGGGTGTATCACCTACCACTGACCCACGTGATGTCCTGGATTGAATAATGTAGTTTTTTTAAAGGGTCTGGTAGATGAATTATAAATTAATTTTTTTGGGAACCCTATACGAATAGGATAAATAGAATATTTTTTTTAGTTCTATTATCTTTTAGAGTGAAAGATGAGTTTGTGGTAGAAATTAGTTAAGGGGTGGAACTCTATTTTTCAAGTATATATTTTTCTTATTATCTTATTCTATGAAGAAATTAATTCTTAAACTTTAGTGAAGGGATCATAAAACTAAAAATTTGTTATCTTGATACCTTATGTTTTGTTGAACCGATGGTATTTTAAATCATCATAAATGGATGAATTTAAGGCCCTCAATTTTACAATTGTTTGTGATTGATGACCTCAATCACTACCTATAAATATTTACGTTTTTCCTCAAATTATATGTCTCTAATTTCCACCAATGTTCTCCTAATCGAGATCATAATTTGGTGGTGACCCTTTCATTTTCCTTTTCCTCTTATTAAGAATAATTTTATTAACCTAATTTTCAATGTGGGTTTTCCCAAAGGTATTTTCTATTTTCAACCTTTTATTTTAGAATAACAATTTTAAATTTCGAGGATTAAATTATTTGAAGGAGGGTATAATGTAACACCCCAAGCTTCCATGGTATGCTTCTCTTTGAATAATATAGTAGCGTGTGTTGTACGCAACTTCGAGTTCTAACACACACCACAACCAATCAAACTAGCTGTTATGAATAGTAATATCCACTTTTTGAAATTTTATACATTTTATATTTCAAAATGGACTTAATTTTTAGATTCTGAATATCGAAATTAGATTAGGGTAAATTTTTGGTACTTTTCAGATAACTTTCATATTTTGATGAATAGCGAAAATTACTAAATTTTAATTAAAAACAACTTTTTTAATCGAAATAATTAATAGTGATAAATTATGAATTTTAGTGATTTTAGAGTATAATTAGATTATATTTTTACCATTTAATCCAATTTTGGTCATTGGACATAATTTCATATTTAAATTGGACATAAGAAAGTGCCAATCTTTTGATAGTTATTATCTCTTAAAAACGCGCTTTTTGTTTTAACAATAGGAATTAATTTTAAATTAATTTCTGCCAATTTTTTGTTTTGAATTTAGAAAAACGGATTCCATATTTAGAATCATTTGGTACAAATTGTTTAAATAGGTAACTTTTATTTTTAGACATTTTGAATAATTACTTCGGTAAATATTTTATTTACCATGGTTAAAGGGTAAATCCAGTAAATAAGGGTAAAACAATAATATTATAATAATAATAATAAATTACCCTAAAACATGTCCTAACCCTATTATTTGATACATTTTCGACCATGGGCATATTTGGGTCGATTTTGGGACCCCATGGATCCACTTGTAAGTGATAATGACACTTCATATTAATTAAGTTAAAGTAAATACAAAAATGACATAAGCATATATCTTTTTGAAAAACAATTTTTAAATAGGGTTATATATGTTATATTTTAGACTATAAATATTTATTAGAAATATAAAAATATTTCCTACATAATTTTATTTTATTTATAATTTTTAGACAATGAATAATTAAATTTATTTATGACACAATAATGATGCAGTATTTTCCTTATTAATGAAAGAATCAAATAATTAGTATTATAAATGTTAAAATAAATATAATTTGAAAGTTTTTATGACATCCAAAAAATTTATTGGTGAATATGACATGTTAGGATTTCTTAAATTAATTTGGTTTTAATTAATAAAGTTTTTAAGACTTTAACAAAAATCAATTATTAAATAGTGTCAAAATTGACATAAAGGAGTTTTTAAAACAAATATTATATTATTAATTGATATTCTATTCCTAAAAATCTAAGATTCATAAAAAAGACTTATATAATGATAGTTGTATTATTAATGGACCACTTGGAGGTCTCTTGGAAGTTTATAGTAAGTTTATTGACAATATAATATAAAAATACAAAGAGACATGGTAAATGTCGAACTATTTAACTAAGAGTTAAATCAAAAAGATAAATTTAATATAGTGACCCAAACCTGTCTAAAACCTATTTTTTGAGTGGTTTTAGACCTATACCCACCTTAACCTTTAAATAATCCACTTTTCATCCATTATAAACTGAATATGAATTTATTATAAAATAATATTTCTAGCTTTTCCTAAGATGCCCCTCACCCCTCTTATAAAAGGGCACTCCCACTTCTCACTAATTCACACATTAAAAGACTTTTTTCTCGGACAAAATCTGTCCAAATACCCTCTCAACTATCTTATATTCATCCTAGAGTCCTTAATTTATTCATAAAGCCAACTTAAGGATCCCTTTTGATCAAATCAAAAGGAAGAACCTGAAGAAGAGGTAATGTTTTCACCACCCTCTTTCAAGTTCCTTTCTTCTTCAAGTTCTTCTTTCTTTGTTATTTACATTCTAAAATAATAACTACAGTATATTATATATACTTTGATGTTATTATAAATATGGTACAACCATATTCAGTATTCTATCCATCCTTTTAATGACATTTCACCATATGTGCATACGTACGGCTTACCGTCTCCATGTCGTGGTGTAATTGTTATTCAAAACATTATTATTTGGATGGGTATGATAATGAGGTGTAATTGATATAAATAATAAATATAACATGATAATGATTCTATATATATGATATATCATCCAATTATATGTGATTTTAATATCAAAATAATGATATTGTCGCTCGTGTGTACGTACGGACTACTGTCTCCACGAACGCGATGAGATTCATTCCACATCATATCCATTCAAGACTAATTTTCATTTTATGATTAAGAATAATGTTTGAGGACTTGATATCATTATTTATATGAATAATATAAAACCTATGGATAAAAAACATGGCTTATGTAACAAAACATATAAAATAAAATGAGTAAGTGAACACCTGAAACGACGATAATACTAAAATATTATTAACAAAGCAATATTAAAAGATCATATATGATATCATATTTATGTATATGATTCTTTTATAATTTAATAAAAATTATTTAACTATTATACAGGAGGTTAACCTACCCTCAACCAAGGAAAAGTACAAGTTAAAGGTTTAATTCACAATCTCTTCATTATCTGAGGTTGTTAATATGTAATTATCTATTGGGACCTCTTTATCATCCACATACATGTTTCTTTAAAATTTATTTAAAATAATTATTAATATTTTAAAGACTATGTTTTAAATTAATTTATACCCTTTTTTAATTTTTATAATAATTTTATAAAGGAATCTTTCTGTCGTTTTCCAAACAAGGTCCTTTTTAACCTTTTCGACAGAATTAAGGTAAGAATGTCTTTTTTAACTTATACGGTGGGTGTGGATATTTTCCGCCATTATAAAATATTCAAAGATTACCTTACAAGATTATAAGGATATTTTAAAATTAAATATTTTATTTTATAATTATGTGACTCTTAAATGATTTAAAAAAAGAGATATTTCTCTCAAATAGTTTTGATTTCATCTATATCAATATCCTTTGATGGATTTTAAGCTTATTTGAAGTTTATTTGTTATGATACAAAACTTAAATATTGTATTTAAGTTTTTGTGATATGTTTGACTGTGGATGTGTTATTTTTATGTCATTCATGGTTTATGGAGAAAGTATTGAAATTTCGTATGCTAGTTTTAATATGAATGTTTATGTTATGTTTAAACCTGTTCATATAAGGAATGAATTGGACTTGGTAAGTGATGGGTGGAGCCCGATATAGCTCCTAAATGCATCGGTAGGTCTCATGAGACAAACTAGTATCTTGGCACAAGGCCTTGAAAAAATATTATTTGTAGTCTTGGCACATGACCTTGACTATGTGGTTATGATAGTCTGGAATTATGCATTCCATCATTATGAAAGTGGTTATTGATATTTCATGTGATTATTTGACTAGTATAATATCCATGTGAATAAGTAAATGGAATTATTTCATCTTATTTCTTCTATATTATGTTGAAGTACAAGTTTAAAAGGATTTTGTTTTAGTTATACATTGCCTTAAATGTTTATTCTTATTTATGAAAGTTTCCTCTATATTGTTATCCTTACTGGGCATTTGAGCTCACCCCTTTCTATGTTTTATTTTTCCTAGGATGTGAATAATAATTTTATGAATGACCTTTAGGGATAGTATAATGGGATATGAGTGTGGAGACAAGATGTTGTTGTATTTTTTACTTTATGATGTAATATAAACTTTATGAATGTATCTAGTGATTCCAAGGCTACTAAACTAATCGGTCTTTCGAGACATGATCTTTTGTGATCATGTCAATGTTATGTAATAATGCACCGACTCTGGGTAACTAGGGTCGAGGTGTTACAATATTGATAGTCATGAGAAAAAATAATAAACAAATGAATAAAATAATAAAAAACACCCCTCTCCACTCCCTATAAACCCCACCCCTTGCCACCTATTCTCCTCACACCTTTTAAGATTTTAATCTTGAAAATATTATACCCAATTACTCTACCAATACTCTTCCACAATTCTTTCTCTTTTTGGTCTCATCAAAAGATCATTTCCAAGTGTCTTAAGGAGGTTCTCAAGGAGATTATATTCAAGAGGTAAAATCCTCCACCTTTATCTTTTAAATTATTTTTTTATTCTACCTCATCCTTCCATCCACTATCCAAATTTACATGATAAATATAGTTTCATATATATATTATAATTTTATTATGTTAATGTAACATCCATCATCAAATCTCGTATCTTCCCCTTGTAAAAATTAAAACATCGTCCGTGATATGTCGATTCACCACCTCCATGGATGAAGATTTTTTTTTTCCATTACCATCTTCAAGGATAATCATAAAACCATTATTATTGTTAAAACATATTTAAATATGTTTATTATAACTTTTTTCATGTTCTAGAACTAAAATATATACATAATATTGAATAATAAAACAAAACTAGTTCTTGATGATTGAAATACTGCTAAAACAAACTAAATGTTTATCATTAACACATTATATAATTAATCATCCTCATATAATATTAAAAAAAAAATAGGACCATTTAAAATTATGTAATTATATTAATACCATTTCATTTCACTTCTATATTTTTTCTTCTATTTGACAAGAACTCCCATAATTAAACTCAAGGGAACCGATCATAAAATCCTGAAACAAAATCACCTAGAACAACAAAATTAAACATTATAACTCATCAAAATGTCCATAAATGAACATAATAATATGTTTATGAGGTTTTTAATTAAATTATTAATGAATATAATTTTATTTTTCTATAAATTAAGTGCAATTGAAGAACACATTCAAACATAAGGTTAGGGATCTCTTTGAACCTCCAATTTTCCTTTTGGTTAATCTTTATATCTCTTTAACTCAATGTATTTATTATTTATTCTTATATAATTCTTATAAATTATTTTTATATGTTCCAAATATATTTATATATTCCAATTATTCCTTCTTTTATGGGGAATACATGTTTTAAAAGGTTCCCTTCTCAATTTCTCTTGATAAACAAGCCCGGTTAAAGGGAACTTCTCTATTTCTTGCCCATTTTCAAGTACACTACATAAACTATTTTAATCCACCATTGTTTTTATAAAATCACTCATTTTATCATGAAAAAATACCTTATTTAATTTATAGTTTTATTAAAAAAATATTCAGTTTTCCTCTTTAAAAAACTCTTTAATATTTTCCTTAAACTACACTAAAGTGTCTCATTTATAAAGTTTCTTAAACACTCTTTTTACATGTTTTCACTTAATGTGGACATAATTTATTATTAACTATTAATATTTACCTTATTAATGTCCAATTATGATTTAAATACATTATTTCAAGTATAAAATTATGATACACCCTTTGGTTATGCCTTAAGACATGATTACGAAACTCATTTCTTTATATGGGTAACCCATATGTTTATTCCTTATAATTTATTCTTTATGTGGTGCACATATGAATGAACATGTTATGATGGGTTCACCCAGATATATTTCCATTTAATTGGGTAATTTTTAGTCTCATGATATTTCATGTATGGTATTATGGAGTGAACCTAATTCATTATGGGACTTTGTCCACCATGTGATATAGTCTTTCCAGTTAACCTTGACTCATATTTATGCCATGTTGTATGTTTCTACAATATTTATATTTTTTTATGACCACATTATCACATGTTATATATTTTATTATTCCATATGTTTATTCTTGTTCCATTTATTTTTATGTCATCATGTTATGCCTTCTAACTCATGTGTTGTGCTTTATTCCCATGTTTATTCCCTTAATAGGATTTTTAGCTCATCCCTTTATTCATGTATTCCTCATGTTATCTTATGAAGATGTAAAAGCTCAAAGGAAGTTAGTATCTCCTTATAGATATTAAATAAAAGATGATTTTATTTTGTTTTCATGCTTTATAATTATGTACCTATTCTTCCAAATACATTGTACTCGTAGATCCTTGCTTTATATTTCATAGTTAATTATTCTTAAAATCATGTAATAATATGTGTAAATAGATAGGGTTTTTATAGTTGGTATCACAACATGGTCTAGTTATTTTTGGATATTATAACTGATAAAACTTTAGTAATAACACTAAGTATCATTCTATCACCATGGATAACCTAGATTTAATGTTAGGGAATCACAAGTTAGGGTATAATTTTCATTTACAAGTTTGTACTTCAATGTTAAAAGTTTCCTTTTTATATTATTATTAGATAATTATTCAATCCCCCTAATTATAATTTATTTTTCTTAGTTAATTTATTGAAATAGGATAACCTATTCTAACAATTAATGTGATAGTAAATGTGACAATTTCTCTAATGAGATTCCAAATCTGATGGGAGAGGGAGCCCAAAACCTCGTGAAAGTACTAGAAAAAATGGATCAAGTTAAGAATAATAACTTGAATTGTGTGAAACTCCCTCCTTCTCTAAAGAAATAGAAAGTTGTGTTCGAATAATTTATGTGAAAAAATCCTCTTATCCTTAGTGGATATTTTGATCCCCTCATCATATAAAAATGGATTAACTCCATTGAGAAGATATTATATATCCTTCAATGTTCAAAATAAGAGAAATCCATGTTGGTGGTCTATCATTTTGAAGGATAATTTGATCAGTGGTGGAAACTATAATAACCCATTACCATCCTAATAGTTATGCCTCAAATATTTTCGTGTTTTTTCTTTTTTATTTTTTGGGAAAGGGTTGAGTTTGAATTGGGAGGATACCTTTAATAGTGATGTCAGAGGATTGTTGGTTTTTTAGCCTTAACAATGATTTTATGCAGACTACCAGAGCATTACACACCATGTAATAGCATTAAAAATTTTGTAATGGTTCTTTATTCAAGTCATGAACTACTTCATGTTGTGATGGGTACACGTCGTGAGTGGTCTCTATACGTCATGATGAAGTTAATGAATGGTTTTTAACTCAGAGTGTCAGGTTTTAATACAAAATGGTACACATTTCAACAGTTACGAATCTTAATAATTTCACAATGTGTATTGGTATTTCATGTCATGTAATACCTTATTTTAAATAGGCATTAAAATTTTCAACTTGTTTTTTCTATTATGGAAATTAAATCTTCCACGGCGTGTAACTGAAGTACACATCATGTAATGCCCCGATAGCAGCCTATAAAAGTAGCAATGTGCTTCGAATTTCTTCAATCACTCCTCTTAAATTCCTCTTCCCTCAACCCAAATCCTTTTCTAGTAATTATTGGATCCTTCCAACTCTATCGAATTCATTCCTTTGGGGTTATATCGTTGTTTCTCTTGTAGTTTGATTCTCGGGTAAGCGTTCTCCCCCATTCATCGTGTTTCTATCTTTCCCCTCTCTTGGGATTTCAATGGATCATCCTAAAATTGATGGATATTCCCCCCATGATGTTTTATATTACTTATAGGTTATGTTTTTAGATCTTATATTCCTTTGTTCTCATTGACGAGTGTCATTATGAGTGTTGAGTTTCGGTAAGAGGTAGTTGGTTCTGTCCCAATTAACCAAATTGATTATACTTGTATTTATTGATTTATTTCAATTATTGATTTAAATTCAATTGCTCAAATTTGTGTTCAATTAATTTGATAAAAATATGATTTCATTAAATCAGGATATTTTAAATGGTTTTCATACAGAAATTTGTAAAATACCCAATTCCATTGAATTGGGGTGTGTTTATGGAAATTGGCTGATTTAAATTATTGAATTTAAATTATGGATTTGATAGAAATTATTTCAATTAAATTTTTGAACTTAATAGTAGAAAATGAAATTTAAAAAATGCTGGAATTGGTTTTGAATGGATTTCAAACTTTCAAAAATGGTTTAAAATAATTTGATAGAAACTCAGTAGTTTTATCTTGTGAAAAAAGGCATGTTTTTTATTGAAACCCATTTTGGTTTTAAATGGAAAAATTGGAAATTTGAAATGGAATAATGGGATTTAATTGTATTTTAAGCAGCCCTGAAATAAATTTCACATCATGTAAGAGGGCATGAAATACTTAGGTAGTTGGTGAGTTATTTGGATACACTATACGTTATTACAACGTTCTAAAACATACTTATTGTGGGTCGCATCCCCAATGGGAGGGTGATGAGTCACCTCTGGCCAATGTCAGGGGGATGTTATTATACTCTTTTTGATGAGATCACTTAGAGGTTGTAGAATCCTATAGATGGTTAATACTATTGTACCTTTTGGAAGATGACCATGTTGCTCACTTGTTTATGTATATATGAGATATAAATGTATGTCAATGTTTTAAAACTTCTTTACATGCCTTTAATGGATTTACATAAACTATTTTATGTAACTATTTTATTTAAGCCATTGTTTTAGAAATATTCCATCTCTTGTAAAGTAAATCCTATGCTTTAAAAGTATTTTTCATCATTTTGAAATTATATATCATGTTTTGTTTAAATATGCTCTTGAATTTACAAAACCTATTTATTTTTCAAATTGAAAGATTTTATTTTGATAATCTATTTTTGGAATCTATTATGGAATCTTTGGTGGTATCCTATTAGGCTTAGGCTCTCACCCTACTTTTTCCTTCAGGTGTTTATAGACTTTCTCCTTCCAGGTTTGAGCAAAGGGAAGGGATCTCTTAGAGGTGGAGCCATCTTGTGATATAGGACTTAGTGATTTTTTTCCTTAGGGATCTTGGGGATATTTACCCATTTTAGTACTTGGGTTTTAGTTCTTTGGGCTTTTTATGCCTTGTTGTATTCTAGTACATTACTCCCAATGGAGCTTCCATTTATTATGCATATTGTCTTATCTCTTTTACTTCCACTATGTTTTGTGGAAAATTTGTTCCCAATTTCATGTTGTATGATTCCAAGTTCTAGTATCCAACCCATGGGGATTGGTAACGCCCTTTGGGCTATTTCAGGGCTAGTTCATGACAAATTGGTATTAGAGGGAGGTTGTTCAGCTTTTTTCTTGAAGTTAGTATGCATTTTTGAAATCTTTTCGGGACTTAGGAGGTAGTTGCAATTGAGTGTCGGGATAGATCTCACCACAATGAACATTAATTCACCAAGGGTAGTTAGGGAAATATGTCTTGTGGACTGGTTCTAGTATTTTTTTCTATTTTCTATTTGTATAGAGTGAGATCCAAATCATATTGTCCTATTTTTTGGGATTTATGTTTCCCTGGTTACTCTGTTTGAGCATTCTCTAAAAGTTATCTACTGATGTTGTGTAGTATCATGCCTCCAAGAAGATTTGAAAATCATATCTAGGAGGAGGATACTACTAAACCATAGCAATTGAATCTTCTAGTGGACTCAAATATAGTTGAGGTGATCATGCACACTGTCCAATCTTTGTGACAGGCACCACCTCTAGTTCTCATTCAATCTCCAGTTATGGATCCTCAAGGGTATGTTCTTCGAAATCATTCTCAAGAGTTTCTTCACCAGAAGACACTAGTTTTAAAGATATCCACCGATCCTTAACTTTCTAAGGAATAGTTTAGCAAGATAGAACTTCTGTTTGAGTTCTTGGAGACACTAGATGTGATCAAGTTGAAGTGTGACACCTTCATTCTATAGGGACCAATCAAGAAATGGTGGGACATGATGGTGAAGGAAAAAAAGCTTGAGGTATTATAATAGAAAGATTTCAAGGTTCTTTTCACCAAATAGTTCTACCTAGAGTCAATGGTGTTATCCAAGGATGTGGAGTTTTTCCATCTTGATAAAATTGACAAAATTGTGACCAAGTATTTAAATTGCTTTGCTGATATGGTGTAGTTTGCGCCTGATATTGTATTTAATGAAAGTATGAAGGATTGATGGTTTGAGTTGAGGCTTTGATCAGATATCCATTATCAGGTTTTCTTATGGAAACTTCCCACTTATGATGATGTGTTGTATAGTGAGATTATGGTTGATATGGACTTTGATGGCTCTTTAGGGTTGATTGTATTTCCTTTTTATCCTAATGGAAGCATTGGTTCCTTCAAAGGAAAACAGAATCCTGATGATTCTCATGGCAGTTCTTGATGGCAGAGTCATTCCCGACCTCCTATAGCACCAGGAGGAAGTTCTTTGACTTGCTATCAGTGTGGAAATCTAGGACATTCTAAGAGGTTTTTCACTGAGGCACCCAAGAACTGTAGCTCCTACAGACATTTAGGGCACTTACAGATATTCTTCCATAACTTATCTAATCCATGTAGTGGAATGGGATCATCAGCTCATCCTAAAACTGTAGGGAAACAAAATGATTCACTTACAAAAGGGTTTTAGCCATAGGTATCTAGAACGAATATTCTTCGTGCAGTGGAAGAATCTCCAAAGGAAGAAAACATGGGTTTAGTGACTGTGAGAAGTACCATTACTATAACATCATCATTACTGACTACTATATTTGATACCGATTCATCTCATTTATTTATTTCAACTCGTATTTTCAATCTTCTTAATATTCATATAGATATTTTATCTTGTGCAATAGATATTACTACACCCCTTGGTATGAAGATAGAACATGGTCTTCATAGTCCTGCTTGTGTCTTCTCTCTTTTAGATGTTGAGCTTTCATGGAGTTTTCTGGTTCTTGACATGAAATCTATTAACTTCATATTCGGGATAGATTGGTTCATTTCCAATAAATCCCAAATTGTTATCTTCAACGGTTCTACTTTACTAGACACAGTGGTGCATCTCTTTTCTTTAAAAGATATTATAACCTAAGGTCGAGTAGAACTGGACCTTCTTATCCAGAGTTGGGGAAAGTTATATTAGTGCTTGTGTTGATTTGGAGTGGGATTCAGTGAGTGGGGATCTTCCTCCAGTCATTATTGAGTTTCCCAATGTGTTTCCCTCAGATTTCTATGGTCTTCCACTGGTAAGGGAATTTGAGTTATCTATTGACTTAACACGTGGTACTCAACTAGTTTCAATTCCCTCCTATCAGATGGCTCCAAATGAACTAAAAGATCTGAAGTTCTAGTTGGATTATCTTCTTGATAAAGGCTTTGTATTCCCTAGTGTGTCTCTTTGGGCAGCACTAGTTCTCTTCAACAAAAATTTTGATGGTTCTCTTTTCCTATGGGTTGACTATCAAAAGTTCAATCAAGTTATGATAAAGAGAAAGTATATGTTTCGATGGATTGATGATATGTTTGATCAGTTTAAAGGTGTGAAGAGGTTTTAAAAGATCGAACTTTGATCTAGTTACCATCAGTTAAGGATAAAGGAATTTTACATTCATAAAATTTTCTTTCAGAGCTGGTACAGTCATTATGAGTACCTAGTTATTCCCTTTAGTCTGACAAATGTTCCTCCTGTTTTCATGGATTTAATGAATAGGATTTTCCATGAGTATCTGGATAATTTTGTGGTAGTCTTTTTCGATGAAATCCTTGTTTACCATAAATCCAAGAAAGACCGTGTAAAACATCTGAGAATAGTTCTGAGTCTGCTGAGAAATCACTGCCTTTATGCCAATCTTTCAAAGTATGATTTTTGGATTCAGAAAGTGAAATTATTAGGACATGTGGTGTATAAACAGGGTATATTTGTTGATCCTGATAAGTTAAATTATATTATGAATTGAGAGCAACCACGAAATGTCTTTAAAATTCGAAGCTTCTTGGGCTTAGTCAGATTCTACCGTAGGTTCATGAAGGACTTCTCAAAGTTCGCTTCTCCGATGAATGCTCTAACTCATAAGGGGTGAAGTTTGTTTGGGATGATAAATTTCAGAGTTCTTTTGTTGAGATGAAATTTATTTTCACTACTACACTGGTGTTGACTCTTCCAGAGGTTGGGTAAGTCTATGTGGTCTTTTTTGATGCATTGGGTTCAGGTTTGGGTTGTGTTCTTACATAAGGTCATCATGTTGTTGCCTATGGATATCATCATCTTAGTCCACACAAGAATAATTATCCAAACCATGACCTTGATCTCACATATTTGATGCACGCACTTAAGATTTGGCGTCATTAGCTTTATGAAGAAAGGTTTACTATGTATTCAGAACACAAAATCTTAAGTTATATCTTCTCTCAAAAAGATTTGAATCTTCATTGAAGATGTTGGGTGGAGTACCTACAGCCTTTCAATTTTTATATCACCTATACCCAGAGAAAGGGGATGTCATTTCAGATGCATTGAGAAGGAAAATTCCAACCCAGGAAGTGAAGTAATCTTCAAATGAGTGGAATTTGATGGATCTCTTTTCACAGTTTCATATTTGAGTTTAGGAGAAAGGGGATAAAGTTTCTTTAGCTAGAGTCTAGTTTACATCCTCTCTTCTCGAGTAAATTCTTCAATACAAAGATCTTGATGATTAATTCTATATCTTTAGAGACTCTCTTTATGGTGGAAAGATAGTGGACTAGTGGTCATTCTCCAAGGAGGGAATTTTGTGTTATCAGAACTGCTACGTTGTGTTTTTAATAGCAAGGAAGGTTGTATAATGGGGGATTTTCATAATTTCCAGTGGGAAATATACCAACTAAAAACAAAAATTTTCTATGATATGTGGTGGTAGTTCTAGTTGCCAGGGATGAGGAGATACATAGACAAGTTTTTCTCTCATTTCTATACTTTCCAATAGGTTAAAGTTGAGCACTAAAAACCTTCAGGTTTACTTCATCCACTTTCAGTCCCTACTTGAAAGTGGGATGAGATCTATATAGATTTTTTGTTTGGGTTTCCACATACACAGAGAAGTAATAATGCGATGTGGGTTGTGATTTAAAGGCTTACCAAGTCAACTCACTTTATACCAATTCAAGATACAACCAAAGTTGAGGAGTTGGGGAATATCTATGTGAAATATATTGTTTGTTTGTATGGAGTTTCATCTAATATATTCTATGATATATATCCTCAGTTTACTTCTCATTTTTGGAGAGGCCTTCAGAATCCATTGATATCTCAAGTTCAATTGAGCACGACCTGCCATCTGCATTTGGATGGCTGAAAATAAAGAGTTGTACAGATTCTTAAGGATATGCTTCACACTTGTTTTCTTGACTTTAGTGTGGCTTGGGATGATCACTTAGTCCTGGTTGAGTTCTCTTATAACAATATTTACCATTTCACAATCAAGATTACTCCTTTTGAGTCATTGTATGGCCATCATTTTAAATATCCATTGTTTTGGTTGGAGGTTGGTGAAAGTTTCTTAGTTGGACAAACCTTGGTGTAGGAGATGATAGCTAAGATTAATCTTATTCTTTAGATAATTTTGATAGAATATAGCTGATATAAGTCTTATGCTGATCTACACCATAGACCTTTGTAGTTTTTAGTTAGTGATCAGGTATTCTTGAAAGTTTCACCCCGGTTGGGTCATTGACGTCTTGGGAAGCAAGGTAAGCTTGCTCCTCATTTTTTGGGACCCTTAGATGTTGTTGAGAATGTGGGGAAAGTTTCTTAATATATATAACTACCACCACAGATGGCGTTCATACATAACATATTCCATGTATCACAGCTGAGAAATTATTTATTGGATCCATCTCATGTTTTGAGCTGGAGTGATCTAGAGATTGAGCCTGATTTATCTTTGACTGAGCAACCAGTCAGGATAGTTGATTCTAAGAAAAAGGTACTTCAAGGGAGGATGATACCTTTGTTTAATGTGATATGGTATCATGGTTCTGATAATAATGATATGTGGGTATGTTAGGCACTAATGAGAGAGTAGTGGCCTCATTTCTTTGTCATAGAAGTTTCTTCTTGGGATTTCTGGGGACAAAAAATTATTATGGTGGGAAGTTTTTAACAACCCATTATTTTCCTAATAGGTATTCCTTAAATCTTGTCATGTTTTTAATTTTTCATTGTTTTTGAAAGGGTTGAGTTTGAATTTGGATGATACCTTTAATGGTAAAGTCTGAGGTTTGTTGGTTTTTCATCCTTAAAAATGATTTTATACAGACTGCTAGAGCATTACATGTCATGTAACAGCATTACACATCATGTAATGGTTCTGTATGAAAGTCATGAATTGCTTCACGTTGTGATGGGTACACATTGGGAGTGGTCTCTACACATCGTGATGAAGTTAATGAATACTTTTTAACTTAGAGTGTCAAGTTTTAATGTAAAACGGTACATGTTTTTACGTTTACGAAACTTATGCATTTCATGATCTGTATTTCTATTACACGTCATGTAATACCCAATTTTAAAGAGGCCTTAAAAATTTTGACACATTTTTTTCTATTATGGAAATTAAATATGTCTTGGAGTGTAACTGGAGTACACGTCATGTAACACCTCGATAACAGCCGTTAAAAGCAGCAGTGTGCTTGACATTTCTTCATTCACTCCTATCTAATACCTCTTCCCTCAACCCAAATCCTTCCCTAGTAATTATTAGAGCCTTACAACTCTAACATATCTATTCCTTTGGTATTCAATCATCGTTTCACTTGCATTTTGATTTCTGGGTAAGTGTTCTCCCTCGTTCTTCATGTTTCTATCTTTCTCCTCTCTTGGGTTTTCAATAGATCATCCTAAAATTGATAGATCTTCCCCCCGTGATGTCGGATCTCACTTCTAGGTTAGCTTTCAAGATCTTATATGCCTTCATTCTCATTGATGGGTTTTGTTGTGAGTGTTGAGTTTCGAGAAGAGGTAGGTGGTTCCATCTCGATTAGCTAAAATTGATTATCCTTGTACTGCTTGATTTATTTTAATTATTGATTTAAATTCAATTGGTCAAATTTTTTTCAATTAAATTGATAAAAACCTAATTCTATTGAATTGTTATATTTTAAATGGTTTTGGTAAGGAAAATTGAAAAAAAACAATTCCATTGAATTGGTGTGTGTTTATGGAAATTGGATGATTTAAATTATAGAATTTAAATTGTGGATTTGATGGAAATGATTTCAATTAAATTATTAAATTTAATTTTAGAAAATAAATTGTGAAAAAGGATGGTATTTTTTGAATGGATTTCAAACTTGTGAAAATCGATTAAAATGATTTGATAGAAACCCAAGGGTTTTATCTTGTGAAAAAGGGCATGTTTTTTTATTAAAACCCATTTTGGTTTTCAATGGAAAAATTGGAACTTTGAAATGGATTAATGGGATGTAATTGTATTTTAAGTAGTATTGAAATAAATTTTCCATCATGTTAGAGTGCATGAAAACATTAGGTAGTTAGTGAGTTATTTGGATACACTCTACGCCATTACAACATTCTAAAACATACCTGTGGCGGGTCACATCCCCTATGGGAGGGTGATGAGTCACATCTGGCCAGTGTTAGGGGGATGTGAGTATGCTCATTTTTCTAAGATCACTTAGAGGGTGTGGAATCCTACAGCTGGTTAATATTGTTTTACCTTTTGGCAGATGACCATGTTGCTCACTTGTTTATTTATATATGATATATAAATGTATACCAATGTTGTAAAACTACTTTACATTACTTTACTAGATTTACATAAAATGTTTTATGTAACTATTTTATTTAATCCATTGTTTTAGAAATATTCCATATCTTATAAAGTAAATCCTATGATTTAAAAGTATTTTTATCATTTTGAAACTGTATAGCATGTTTTATTTAAATATGATCTTGAATTTCCAAAACCTGTTTATTTTAAAAATTGAAATCTTCTCTTTGGATAATCTATTTTTTGAATATGTTATGGAACCTTTGGTGGTATCCTATTGGGCTTAGGATCACACCCTACTTTTTCCTTCAAGTGTTTGTCAACTTTATCCTTCTAGTTTAGAGTAAAGGGAAAGGATATCTTAGAGGTTGATCCAGCTTTTGATCTTGGACTTGGTGAGTTGTGTCCATAGGGACCTTGAGGTTGTTTTCCCATTTAAGTAGTTGGGTTGTAGTACTTTGGGATTTTTATTCCTTGTTGTATTCTGGTACATTACTCCTAGTAGTGCTTCCTTTTATTATGCATACTATCTTATCTCTTTTACTTCCATTGTGTTTTGTAGAAAATTCATTCCCACTTGAATGTTGTATTATGTCAAGTGCTAGTCGCCAACCCATGGGGATCGGAAACACCCTTCATGCTATGTTAGGGATGGTTTGTGATAGAAACTGATCAAAAACACAAATTCTAAGGATGAAATTGATTCCATGGAATAGTAAGTATTCAAGAAAATATTTTTCAATAAATATTTTCCCCAAAATCTCCATATTAAGATAGAGAGAGAGTTCCTCAAACTGAAGAAAAATGAAGATGATTCTTTCAGGGCGTATGAGGTAAAGTTTATAAGGTTTTAATGATACACCTATGAATTTTTTATAAACACTTAAATCAAGTTAGATCACTTATTTAGCAGAATAAAGATGATTCTATAAAAGGCATTGGTGATTCAAGAATTTGATAGTGATGAGGAGATTTTCCATTATGCTCTTAAGGTTGATATGGAGATTTTAGATTCCCAGTGGTCTTGTGGGCTTGGAAATGAAGAGGAAAGTGGAGTTTAATATGGGAGGATCAATAGATATATCCCATGATAGAAATAAAACCCAACATCCCATATATCAAAATTGTGGGAAAATAATCCTAGGAACTGCCTAAAGAGAGTCGGGAGATACTTTAAATGTATAAGAGAGAGTCATAAGGCTAATTATTACCAACAGGATATAAATAATCCCACAAATATAGAAGAAGAAAGGAAGTTTCATATCAATACTCAACCTATAGTGTAGTGTTTCAACTGAAAGAAACATGGGTATTATGTGAGCCAATGCCCTAATCCAAGGGTTATTGGTGAAAATCCACAACAACATTCTCTAAGGAATCAAGGAAGGGAATATACTATCACTATTTCTAAGAGGGATCCAGAAAATGGTGTGGTGATAGGTACTCTATTTATTCATTCAAGAATAGGGAACATACTATTTGATTTTGGTTCTATACATTCTTTTATATATTTCAAGTTTAGTAGAACTATTCAAATACCACCTCAAAATATGAAGGTTGAGCTATCTGTGAGAATAAAAAATGGGGAAATTATTACATCCAAAGTATGTAAATCCTCCCTAGTTAATGTTTTTGGACTGAACTTACCATAAAATCTCATCTTACTTACTTTGGTGGATTTTTATGCTATATTGAGTATGGATTGGATATATTTATATAAATACAACATCAACTATTGAAAAGGGGATATCAATCTTCACATACCAAGTAATCCTCCAATTCTGTACAATTTTAAGGAGGATGATGAACCTCCTTCATAATTATCATCTCAATTGTGGATATTATTGCCTTATGAGCATGCATATATATCTCAAATCATTGAGATAAATGAGAGAATCAATCTCAAAGACATGCTTTTTGTGAGGGATAATGTTGATGCGTTCCTTGAAGAATTTGTTGGTATTCCTCATAACTGATAGGCTGAGTTATCAATTGATATTATACTTGGATCACTTCCCATATCAAATAAACCTTATATAATTTCCACCATTGAGTTGGAGGAACCGAAGAAGTAGTTACAAGATAATCTGGACAAGGGTTTTATACACCCAAGTGATTCACCATGGGGTGCACCAGTCCTCTTCATCAAGAAGACAGATGGATCAATGCACCTCTTCATTAATTATCATTAGCTTAATAAAATCATGATAAAGAACAAGTATCTCCTTCCATGGATATATGACTTGTTCAATCATATACATGGGTTAAAGTATTTCTTTAAGGTGTAACTTCAATCAGGATATCACTAATTAAAGGTGAGGAAAGAATATATTCCAAAAAATTCCTTTTGAATGAGGTATGGTTACTATGAGTTCAGAGTGATTCCATTCAGTCATACTAATGCTCCAACAATTTTCATAAACATAATCAATATATTCTTTAGATATTATCTCAAAAAAAATTGTAGTCTTTATCGATGATATTTATATATACTCTAAGAGTACGAAAGAATATGAGGAGCATTTGAATACTACTCTAAAGACTTTGTGAAGGGATAAAATGTATGCAAATTATAGTAAATGTGATTTTTGGATGGAAAAAGTATCATTTATAGGTCATTTTATCACCAGAAAAAAAATATTTCTGGACCCTTCTAAGACAAAGGTAATAGAATAATGGAATGGGCCAACATCTGTAATAGATATTCATAGTTTCCTTGGTCTAGATGGGTATTACCAATGATTTTTTAGGAAATTATCATGATTTTCAAACAAATTAACCCAATATTACTCATAAAGGGGTAAATTTTTTCTAGAATAGTGAGTAAAAAGACCACTTTAAAGAGTTGGAAAAGGAGGTTTATCACTACATCAGTACTTACACTACCGAAAAGTGGGGAACTCTTTGTGGTATATAGTGATGCTTCAAAGAAGATATTAGGTTGTGCACTGATGAAAAATGATAAAGTGATATCCTACGCCTCAAGGAAGTTGAAAGTCAATGAATAAAACTATCCCATGCAAGATTTGGAGTTGGCGGTTGTTATCTTCACATTGAAAATATGGAGGCATTATCTATATGGGGATAAGTGTGTGATATGTACTAATCATAAGAGCCTAAAATATATATTCACATAGAAGGATCTAAAAATGTTATATTGAAGATGGTTAGATCTCATCAAGGATTATTACTACATAATCCACTACTATCATGGTAAATAAAATAAAGTAGAAGATGCTCTAAGTAGATAAGATCCTATAACTTTATCAATGATGAAAATTGAGAAGGATCCAATATTATTAGATTTGTAAAGGATGGGCATAGGAATCATAACGTATGGTACATCATCATTACTTTCACAAATTATTTCTCAACCATACCTTATAGAGAATATAATTGATGCTTCAATAAATGATGTGGAAATTTAGAAAATGGTGGAAGTTATAAGAGAGGGGAAATTCTCAGATTTAAAAATTGATGAGGAAGGGATCATAATATTTGGGTCATGACTATGTGTACCATCCAATCTAGAGAAAAAGAAAGAGATTTTGAATAACAGAAATAGCTCAACCTTCTCTATTCACCTAGGGAGTAAAAAGATGTATCAAGATCTCCAAGAGAACTATTGATGGGAAAATATGAAGAAGGAGATCACTAAATATATATTAAATCGCATGGTATGTTAGTAAGTGAAGGTTGAATGAAAAAAATATAAGGGTAACTATTACCCATACCAACAAAGAAATAGGAAAACATCACCATGAACTTTGTCACTAGACTTCCCAATACATCCAAATGAAATAATTATATATGGATAATTATGGATATTCTTACAAATAAAAATCACTTTATCAAAATTCTAGAGGAATTTTCACTCAGAAAAATTGTACAGATATACATCAAATAAGTGTTAAGGATGCATGGAGTACCATTTTCAATTATATCCAATCGAGATTTGATATTTTTCTCCATGTTTTAGAAAAGTCTCCAACATGTTATAAACACTATGCTAAACTTCAATACAACTTATCATCCTCAAAATGATGTTCAATTTGAGAAAACGATTCAGACACTAGAAGACATGTTGAGATCATGTTCTATGGACTTCAAAGGAGGATGAGACCAACATATACCTCTGTTCGAGTTCTCTTACAAAAATAGTTTTCACTCAAGAATCCAAATAGATCCATATTAATCTCTTTATGGGAAAAGATGTAGAACACCAGCATATTGTGATAAAGTCAGTGAATGTAATCTGCTAAGACCTGAAATGGTTGAAGAAATGGTAGAAAATGTGAAAACCATTCAGCATCACATTAAGGTAGCCTAAAGTTGACAGAAGAGCTATGAAGAAAATTGACAAAGGGGCCTGGATTTTAAGGTTAGAGACATGGTATTCCTATAAATATCTACATAGAAGAGAGTCATGTTATTTGGGAATAAAGGAAAGATAAGTCCCATGTACATTAACCCCTTTAAGATTCTTTATCGTGTCGGAGTTGCGGCCTATCGACTAGCAATTCCACTAACCGTGTATCAATTATATGATATATTCCGCATATCCATATTGATAAAGTAAATACCATATCCCTCACATGTATTGAATTCATAGGTGGTACAATTAGAAAAGTATCTCTCCTACAAGGAGCATCTGGTGAAGTTCTTGTACCATATAGATAAAGTTCTATGCAACAAGACTACTCACCTGGTCCAAGTACTATAGAGGAACCATAAATAGAAAGAGGTGACATGGTAATCAGAGGAAGGGATGAAGGATAAGTACCCTCATCTTTTTCACCTTAGTGTATAGAACAAAATTTCATGGTTGAAATTTCATAAGGGGGGAAGAATGTAACAACCCATAATTTTATCAACAAAATTTCCCTTATTATAACTATGTCATGTGGTATAAAGCACATAAATCACATAGAGAACCCAATAAAAACTTTGTTATCATAAATAAATAATGATACATCAGTTAAAAAACAAACTAATAACAAGTCCAAATATTACAATGAGATAATAAATAATAAATAAGATAATAAGAATAGGAGAATTTGGATCTCCTTGATCCACTAGAATGACCACACTCATGACCAAATATGTAGAAATAAAACATAATGTTAATAATAAAATATCAATTTAAAATATGAAATTTTATATATAACCTTGGTAGAAAATAGAAGTTATTAATGAATGGAATGAGAGATATTTATAGGAAGTTGTAAAACCTTATGACCATTAGAAATCTGACCATTGGAATAGTAACATGATCATTAGAATAGTGATGTGACCATTAGGAATAGTATTCTGGACATTATAATAGTAACCGAACCTATGAAATTATAAATAAAATTTATGTAACTTATAAATGAAAATATGATATATTTATATCATGGATTAAGTAAATAAATATTTTAAAAATGATAAATTAAGTGTAGGTATTTTTGTGAAATGTAAATGTTTATTTACAATTTTATCATTAATATAATGATTCAAAATAAAATTTATTTTCATAAAATATATTAATAAATTAATATTTTATTTTTTTATGATTATAATATAATTTAATGATACCTTATTTAATTTTTCAAAGTGTCATAAAATCGATTATAATATTAAAATCAGTATTTTTTAAATAAATGATTATTTTAATTAAAAATTAAATTTATCATATTTATAAAATTATTTTCATAAAATGGAGTCCATTTTTGAAATCTAAACGTCAAAAAATTATGAGGGTGAATTTTTTGAATTTTTCTAAACTAATTGAATTTTTGTGAATAGTGAAATATGATAATTTACAGTATTTAACAAATACATGAATTTTTGAGTCATGAATGATGTATGTATGGTGTAATAACCCATTAGTTCAAACTCAAATTAACTATTTTATATATTTATTCACAAGAATCAACACTATTGATAGTCTTGATAAATAATAATAAATAAATGAATAAAATAATCAAAAACACCACTCTCCTCTCCCTATAAATACCACCTCTTCTCATCACACTTTATAAGATTTGTATCTTTCTAATATTCGGCCCAATTCCTCTCCCAAGCCTCTTCCCATGTCTTGGTCTTTCTAGTCTCACCAAAATACCATTTCCAAGTGCCTTAAGGAGGTTCCCAATGAGACGATATTCAAGAGGTAAAATTTTTTATCTTCTCTTTTAAATTCGTTCTTTCTTATACCTCATCATTTCCTCCGCTATCCAAAGTTACATGATAGATAAATTATCATACATATCATATAATTTTTTTTAATTTAATATCCATCATAAAATCTATTCCTTCCCCTTTTATCTTACAAAAATGAAAATTTTGTTCGTGATATGTCAATTCATCAACTTCATGGATGATGATTTTTTTTTCCATTACCAACTTCAAGTATAGTCATAAAACCATTATTATGGTTAAAAATGATTTTAATATCCATATTATAAATTTTTTCATGTTATGGAACTCATATATTTACATAATATTAAATAATAATACAAATATAGTTCGTGATGATCGAAAAACTGCGAAAATAAACTAAACGTTTATCATTAACATTTTGTCTAATGAATCATCCTCATATTAGAAAACAAAATGATATATGGTAAAATTTAAAATTATATAATTATATTAATTCTATTTCATTCCAATTATATAGTTTCTCTTCCATTTGATGATAACTCCCATAAATAAACTCAAGGGAACTGATCATAAAATCATGAAATGAACATACCTGAAACAACAAAATTAAACATTATAACTCATTGAAATGGTCATAAATGAACTTAATAAAATTATAATAAATAAAATATATATTTAATAGGTTCTGAATTATATTATTAATGAATATAATTTTATTATCCATGAAATTAAGTGCAAGTGCATAACACATTTGGACATAAGGTAAGGGATCTCTCTGAACCTCCAATTTTTCCTTCGGGTTACATTTTCTCTCTATTTACCTTAATTTATTTCTTATTTATTATTATATACTTCTTATATATATTTTTTATATGTTCCAAACATATTTATCTATTCCAATTCATCCTTATTTTATGGATAAATATGTGTTTTAAAAGGTTCCCTTCTTAATTTATCTATATAAGCTAGACCAATTAAAGGGAACTTCTCCATTTCTTACCCATTTTCAAGTAAAATCCATGAAATATTTTAAGACACCGTTATTTTTATAAAATAAATAATTTTATAATTAAAAAATATCTTAGTTAATTTCTATTTTTATACAAACAAGTATGCCTTTTTCCTCTTTAAAATACTCTTTAATATTTTCCTTAAACCACACTAAAGTGTCTCATTTCTAAAGTTTCTTAAACACTATTTTTAGATATTTTTACTTAAATTAGGCATAATTTATCATTATAAATGATTATTTTACCATATTAATGTTTAATTATTATTTAAATAATTATTTTATGGATACCATTATAATATTCCCTTTGGTTATGCCTTATGACATGATTACGATACCCATTTCTTTACAAGGGAAACCCTTATATTTATTCCTTATGTTTGATTATTTATGTGGAAAAAATATGAATAAACATGTTATGATTTATAATGACCCAATATTAACATACATATACATTAAATCATTTTTTTGTAATACTTAGTATATTATAAAAACAGACACCCAAATATTGTATTAGTTTAGTGCCTTTGGTCACTTGGAACAAAAATATTCTAACTCAGTGAAAGATCTTCAATGGTTCCCAAAATGATCTTACCCCTCATTAATTATACTTAAAAACATTTCTTCATAACCTGGGGAAAGTAAACATTAGAAATGGGTGATCTCGAATACTCAGTAAGGGTAAATAAAGGAAATTCATAAACATATCATGAACATAATGGTATGAGAACATAAGCATAACATTTAAAGATCATAAAGAGCATATAAAAGATTATAATAATGATAAATGGCATAAATATTGTCATTTTATAATAAATGAATCATATGATAATAAATAACTTGAAACATTTGAGCATATCATGGTCATAAGACATAGGATTCATGGAAAACACATAAACATGTAATATCTTTCCCTATAAGTCAAGGCCCATTGACAAAAACTTATCAAGTCACTTAATAGGGACTAAACCTACTAGAAGGTACACACCACAATCCTCAATTGTATTATTTTCCTTGTAAGGGATCTGTTTTCGCCATATTTCCTTAGTGTATCAGGTTTCCCTATCTTCCCATAGTGGATCTGGTTTCCCCATCTTCCCATATTGGATTTGCTTTCCTATATTCTCGTAGTGGTTTAATAATTTTGACTTGAGTCTCATAATTATCTCATTAGATATAAAACTTTATTTAATGCATTTGAGGGATATATGGGTCCCACCTATCACATAATAAAATCATACATACATGTACCACAAGATAATAAAACTTTCATCATATCATGACCCATAAAAATAGATGGGTTCCATAACATCATATCATAACCCATGAAATTAAATGGGTATCATAACATTTTATCATATCATTAAACATGTAAAATAGATAGGTTTTATAATCATTTCATCAAACCATAACCCATGAAAAAATAGGTTTCAAAAGAAAATAACTCATGGAAGAGTAATGAATGTTATAAGAATCATTCCATATAAACCATTCAATAAATAATATTAATTGTATTCTTAGATCATATCCCATTTAATTTATAAACTATAACAAATTATTTCATCTTATATATATAAGGATTTTGAAAGATCACATGAAACATTTCTTAAGTTAAATAGACTTTCTTTAAAAATCATTTTTATAAAACCATTTCAAAAATAATTTTATTATAAATAAAGATTTACCATTTAATTTAAAACATTTCTTGAGTAAAATTTCTTTTCTTCTTGTTAAAATTATTTTAAAATCATAAAACCTTTTGAAAACCATTTTCCTTGAAAACTTATAAAATAATCTTGAAAAAATTTTGAAAACCATTTTCCTTGAAAACATATGAAAGAAGCTTGAAAACTTTTAATAACCATTTTACTTGAAAAATTATAAAATAATCATTAAAACATTTAAATCCTTTTCTTTGAAAACAATCTTTTTAAAATATATAAAAAAAGATTTTAAAATCATTTAAAACACTTTTTAAACATAAAACAATTTATAAAAGAAACCCTTTTTCTTTGAAAACCATTTTAAAATAAACAAATTTTTAGAATATTTGGAAAAAAATATTTAAAAAATAACCTATTAAACTTATAAATAAAGAATTAAGGAAATTATGTTCATGGCGGCGGGTAAGTATATATTTTCTGAATATTCCTTTTTCACCTTCAAATTTTATAAAAGTTTTGTGATCATAAAACGGAAAGAATATTAATTTTAAAACTATTTTGTAAAAATTAATGCATGGAAAAAAAATTTATTTAAACATCATAGGATAATATTAAAACTTTTTTGAAAACATTTTTAGAAAACACGGTTTTTAAAGAACATATATTTCCTATCAAAATGAGAAATAATGTCATATTTTTATTAAAAAAATTCTTAATTATCTTAAGTATCAAAGAGTGGGAAAATGGTACCATTACTTGGATATAAAATTAATAACCAAAGGTTAAGAAAATTAATTAGATTTATTAAGATATGGATTATAATATTTCATTAATGGAAGCATAATCATAAATAATATCGATAAACAATGAGATTATAGTAATAAACTATTACCACTTTGGTAACTTTTAATCCTAATACAATGGAAAGAAAAACATTACATTAAGCTTAAAATATAAATAAAACAAGGATATTAATGATATAACATTTAAAAGGTTGTATATACACCTCATATAAAAATATAGGTGCATAACATGGCATGTGTCTCAAAGAAGGAAAATTGAGACAAAATTAATTTACCGATTTGGTATCTTTTGAAACATAAAAATCATGAAAGAAAGATCATAAAATGGATATTTAAATAACAATAAATTTAAGTATAAGAATAATATAATACATCCATGTTAAGTATTCATACCACACAAAATATATTATTGGTTAATAAGGCATGTATCTCATTGAAATAAAAATTGAGATGAAATTCTCTTACCTTAAGTCTTGACTTTCTTCGTACACATTCAAACTTCTTGTGAAATAAATAAAATTTTATTATAAATATACCATAGAAACATATTATTATATATAATACCATATATGATTTTTTATGACTTTATATTACCCATTTATTAATAACTTCATGTTAATGTTACGTTTTGGGTAATATCTGCTTTCTTTTTCATATATGTTTTGGCTTTTTATTCTTGATCCTCTTACTTAGATCATGATTTACTTATTTCCAAAATGTAAATCATTATATAAATATAATATATATTCATTATATATATATATATATTTATAATAATATATAAAATATATAAATATTAAATGGAATACATTGTTCATGGAGAGGGTAGGTCATACATACGCATGAACGTTGTTTCCGTTTTATTTTCGTATTGAAATAAAGAAAGTAAATAAAATATATGTACACATATATATATAATATAATTAAAATAGAATTATTATTTCATATATATCATATAATTTTACTAAATATATCCTTAATACACTCCACTTAGAGTGTGAATGAATCACATTGCTTTGAGGAGGTGGTAGTCCACACATCCACAAACGAAGTTATCGTATTTACGCAAAATAGAAAACATGAAGGTATGTTTTATATAATAATTAAAAAAGAATAAATATATCATAAATTTAATATATATATATATATATATATATCATATAAAAATATATTTTCTATCATAATTCCCAACTATGATAGGTGGTAAAGAAAAAATGAACAATATCGTTTCGTGTGGCGGTAGTTCGTTGTACACTAGAATAGTAAGTTTGTTACCCATTAAGTGGAAGTGTGTGTAAGTGTAGGTAGAACCCTTAGAATAAAAAAATATCAGTATAATGAGAGTACATATATTATTATATAATCATGTAATAATAATAATTAAGGTTGTGGATAATGAAAATAAAACAAAGGAGCTTGAGGAAGGATGTTAACTCTTCATTGGGTAACTCCTTTTGGTTTTCACCAAAAGGGCATCCTTGGATGGATTTATTCCCAAATAGAGGATTCTAGAAGGAAGGGGTGAATTTTTAGACCTTATTTTATCTGATTTTTGGTGATAAAAATCACTTGATATATGTGAATAAATGCGAGGTGTGAGCACCTTTTTATAGTGGAGAAGTGGCATTTTTGTAAATTTTTAAAAAAGGAATTTCATCCATGTGTTTCCTATAAAAATTGGATCCAATAACAAAAAAAATTCAATAAAAGGGATTATAGGGTCTAAATATTTCCATACAATGGATTTTGGATAAGTTTTTAAGTCATTTTATCCCTTAACTATAAGGTTAATCCCCTTATTATGCTAAATTTCCTCTTAATAATTGTAATTAATTTTAATTACTTTCACTAATATTTTTTTATAAAAAACTAATTTGACATTACTAAACATTATAAATTATTATTATTCAAAATAAAGAATACATTTTTATAAATTCTAATCACATAAGTGTTAGAAAATAATTTAAATTTAATCTCGCGGATGGGCTGCAACATCTAGTTTTTAAGAAAAAATGTTTAAAAGTTTGGAATGTTTTGATATCCAATTTCAATGTGAAATATGTTTCAATGAGAAAAATTGGATGAATTTATGTATAATTTATCTAATTAAACTTTAAAACCAAATTAAAATAAAATTTAACTATATAAATAAATTAGATGAAAAAGTAGTTTTGAATTAAAATTCAGTATTATTCACTATTCATCAAAAAAATAAAACTTCACAAAAAAATACCAAAAATTTACCCTAATATAATTTTTATGTTATTATTTCAAAAATGAAGTTTATTTTTTCAAATAAAAATTATAAAAGCGTAAAAATTATATTTAAAATGGGTTCTCCATTAAAAGGCGGTAAAATTATATTTTTGAAAAATATATATTTTTATCCATAAAATTGGATTTATTATTATCTTCTACCTATAAAATATATTTGATGAGTATAAAATATATTTATTGAATATATAATATAAAAATTTTATTTATAACATTAATCAAAATTGTTTCGTTTAATTTATTGATATAAAATTGTGTTTGTACATAGAAAAATAGTTTTCTTAGAAAAGTAATTTCTTTTTTTTAAATAGTTATTATATTCACTTCTAATAATTAGTAACCAAAGTATTTATTTTATGTACATGTGTATATCATATTTTCAAAATTTAGTAGGTATAACCCTTGGAATATTTTAATATTATTATTAATAGTATCTTGTAGTTCTATAAAACTCAAACTTTCATGTAGCACAAGCTATCTGAGGGGCTTAGTATTGTGTGTAATACAAGAAAAACATAGTGTTACATGTAGCACAGGCTAATATAAGTGTTTTGTGTAGCCTAATATTTACTTGGAATTGCGTATAATGCAAGACACACTTATTGATTTCTTATAACAAAGTTTATATTCTGTGTTGTGTGAAATAAAGAATATCAAAAGATTAAATTAATTTGAAAAATAATAATTCAAAAATATTAGGGTTTTACATTATAACCCCCTTAAAATTAATTTCACCCTAAAAATTATTCTAGGTTATCAAATTTTAAATACTTGAAATTTCCATTCTTAGAAACCCACATTGTAAAAATAAATACTAAAACTTCCTTTAAAAATGGAAATTTGGAAACATAACGGCTACCCAAAGAAACACATAACAAAGTTACCACATATAAGAACATAGGTGGTGAGTGAAAACATGGAAATGTAAGAGAAATTTAACTATCATGGAGAGTGATAGATAACATGGTTAGGAGAAAGTTAAAAATCACAAATCCATAAATCTGTAATGGTATAAGGGGTCATTTGATTCATTGGAAACGAAGGCACCATGATAAAATTTTTGGTTTCAAGATCCTTTTTCCTAAAGTTAAAAAAAATCTTGGAAAGATATAATTACAGAATTTCATGACAACCTTACCCTTTTTTGTGCCTTGATAAAATTCCACTTCATCTCTTATTCCAAGAAATAAAGGTAAATTTTTTATTCTTGAGGCATTATCAAATCATGAGATCCATAAATATAATGATAGGTTATCTAATCTGTCTTAATCATAACAAAAAGGTTATCGCAAGCTATCAAATATGCATAAATCCTCATGTGAACAGATAATACTTTAATCTCTAAAACTCATCTGAGTTTTAACATAAACCATTTAATAAATGGTTAACCTTATAACCCTTTCAAAATGTGGAAGACCAAAATTTTATAAATAAGGTCAACAAATTTATAAAAAAATATCTTAGCATTGGTACCATGTATATCATAAGGAAGATCTTATTTTTCACATACCAAACATGTGAATACCAACATCATGTATTCTCTTGAAACATGGTAATAACCTGAATTACCACAAATAATTATTGAAAACATACATGTTCCCTTATTCCAAATTTTATTATATATATTCCTTAAGTATAAAAATGTTTTAAAATTCATCAATGATATCATAAAACACTTTTAAAAAAGTCATTAATTATTTCCAAGGTAATCAGTACCATCCAGTTTTCTTTCTTATATCCAACATATCTTTATCCAAAAAAATATATCTTAATATAAGGAACATATTAAGGGTTATCTTTCCCTTAATCATGTGTTTTCCATGAAAATAACCTTTCCATTAAATCACTTTTCTAGTCCATTGAAACCATTCAACACATTCTTGTAAATCCTTAGTGAAAAAAAAAATAAACTGAACAATACTTATATATTTCACCATTCATATAAAATAATTCTTTAATACAAATACATAAAAACTTTGATTATTCCACTTCATCCTTAATCCATAAGAATACTACCTCATCTTATTACTTAATACCTCTTTCCTTTCGCATTTCATATATAGTCTCATCATTAGCATCAATATAACCATTACTCGTACCACCTTTCTAATTATCATTGGTATATTTCCACTTAGGACATCAATTTGAATAATGAAAATTCATTAAACACTTAAATCATTTGACCTTTGATGATGTATTATGGATTCCAATATCCTCATCCATTGTGTTAACTGAACCCTTTATTTTTTCTTTATAGTTACTTACTTTGTGTCCTTATTTTCCACAGTCAAAGCATCTTCTTGTTCCTTTAATACATTCAATTAGTTGATTATTTCCATGTTATTTACACAAAGTAAACTGAATCTTATTTCCTTTATGGTCTCTATTACCTGAACTCTCAGCTAACTCCTTCTTTCTCTTCCTTGGTGAGTCCAAGAGTTGGTTAAGGTACAAATTTTTAATCATGTTCTGTGAAAATTTATTAGGCATGATCACAGCATACTTCACTCTAGTGATCATCCCATTTTACTTCTCATTAGAAAATTTTCCATCACATTTAATGTTAATCAAGTTTCTTCTGGTTCCCTCCATTGACTAAAACTAAAAATCATAGTGTGATCATTACTTGTCATAGAGTAAATCCATATAATCATGAAAAAAATAATTAATTATAGTATATCTAAATCATGGATCCTAATTATTTAATATATCAAACCTGAGGTTTATCATAGGTTATTAATAGTCATCTTCTACTTAAATCCTTCATGATGGTTCATAAAGAGTTTTTGAGTTTTCAAATTATATTACCTGGGAGTGTCAAACCAGGTGTATAGTAAGGACAATTGTCATGTATTATGCCACACTCGAGTCAAGACTAATGTTCATTTTAATAGTTGTTACCCCTAGGTACATTTGTACTAGATCCACATCAACTTGTAGTATCTAGATAGGGATGTAATGCTAGGAAAACACTCACTATATCCTTTACCAAAATTCCATGACATTTTCTTATACTTTTTATCATCCTTAGACTTATCCTTAGAGATATCCCTAGATATATCCATAGAAATATTTCTAGAGATATCAATAAAGTTTTCTCATCCTAGTTTCAAAAGGTTGACTAAAAATTTCCTCTAATTCCAACTATAACAACTCAAGATTAACATATATAGAAATTACATCATTTTTTCAGAATAATTAATACATTACAAAAATATACACCTGAAGACTATTTTAGTTTAGTGACTTTGGAAACTTGGAACAAAAAACTTCTAACTTGGTTAAAGATATTCAATTTTTCCCATAAAGATCCCCCCCCTTAGTAATTCTACTTAAAAACCATTCTTTATAACCTAGGTAAAGGAAACATAAGAAAGGGGTGAGCTCAAATACTCGGTAAGGGTAAATAAAGGAAATGTGTAATCATATCATAAGCGTAAGGTTATGATAACATGATCATAAAATTTTAAGATCATACCTTTCATATCAAATATCATAATAAAGATACAAGGCATAATTATTGGAAGTTCATAAGACGTGAATCATAAGATAATAAATAACATGAACCATGTGAACATATCATAGTAATAAGACATAGTATTTGTTTAAAACACATAAACATGTAATATATTTCTCTATAAGTCAGGGATCATTGCCAAAAACTTATCAGGTAACTTCACAGGTACTACACCTACTGGTAAGGACACACCACCATCCCTAGTAGTAGTCCATTTTCTATCAGGGGTTGGGTTTCCCCATCTTCCCTTAGTGGATTGGGTTTATTAATCTTCCCATAGTGGATCAGGTTTCCCATATTTCTATAGTGGATTATGTTTCACCATCTTTCCATAGTGCATCAATCCCATCGATTAGAGTCCCATAATTATCTCATGTGATATAAATATTTACCTAATGCATTTGAGGGAGATATAGGTCCCACCAGTCACATTATAAAACCATACATACATGTTCTACAAGATAATAAAACTTTTACCATATCATAACCCATAAAAAGAGATAATTTTCATAATTATTTCATCAAAGCATAACACGTGACAAGAAATAGGTTTCAAAAACATATAACCCATGGAAGAGGAACAGGTGTCATAAGAATCATTCCACATAAACCATTAAAGAAATAATGTGAATATTATTCTTGGATCATATCCCCATTAATTCATAAAGTATAAAAAAGTATGTCATCTTATATGGAGAAGGATTTTTAAAGATCACATGGAACATTTCATAAGTTAAATAGTCTTTCTTTGAAAATTCTTTTCATAAAACCATTTCAAAAATAATTTTTTTATAAATAAATCTTTAACATTTCATTTAAAACATTTATTTAGTAAAATATTTTTTATTCATGGAAAAATTATTTTTAAAACATAAAACCTTTGGAAAACTATTTTTCTTGAAAAATTATAAAAGAATCTTGAAAACGTTTTGAAATCCATTTTCTGTGAAAAATTGTGAAAAATTTTTGAAAATAAATTAAAAACCATTTCCCTTTAAAACTTATAAAAGAAACTTAAAAACATTGAAATCATTTTCTTTGGAAATAACCTTTTGAAAACATATAAATGAAGCTTCGAAAATCATTTAAAACACTTTTTAAACATAAAATAAGTTTTTAGAAAACCCTTTTTTAAACCATTTTAAAATCAACAAATTTATAGAATATTAGAGAAAAAATTATTTAAAAAATAACCTTGTAAACTTTCAAATAAATCATTAAGGAAACTATGGTTGTAATGGTGGTTAAGTCCATATATGCTGAACATTCCTTTTTCACTATAAAATTTTAGAAAAGTACCTTAATCAGAAAATATCAAGAGTATTACTTTTAAACCCATTTTTTAAAAAGGTAATACATGGGTAAAAATTTTCTTTAAACATTATAGTATAATATTAAAACTTTTTTGAAAACTTTTTTAGAAAACATGGTTTTCAAATAACATATATTTCGGACTGAAATGAGAAATAAAGTTGGATTTTTATAAAAACATTTTCTTAATTGTATTAAGTACCAAATAGTGGGAAAATGGTACCATTACTTGGATATAACATGAATAAACATAGGTTAATAAAATTCATGATATTTATTTAAATATGTATCATAATATTTCATCAATGGGAGCATAATAATAAACAATCTCGATAAATGATGATATTGTAGCAATAAACTGTTACCACTTTGGTAACTTTCAATCATAATAAAATGGAAATAATAACATTAAATGAATCTTAAAATATCATGAAAATAGTTAGATTCATGATATAACATTTCAAAGTCAGTATATACACCTCATAGAAAAATATAGGTGCATTACATGGCATGTGTCTCAAAGAAAGAAAATTGAGACAAAATTACTTTACCGATTTGGTAACTTTTGATACATAAAACCCATGAAATAAAGACCATAAAATGGATATGTAAATACAAATAAATTTAAGTATAATAATCATAGAATACATCCATGGTCAGTATACACACTACACAAAAGAAATTAGTGGTGAATACGGCATGTATCTCATGAAAATAAAAAGTGAGATGAAATTCCCTTACCTTAAGTATTGAATTTCTTCATACACGTTCAAACTTACTATATAATAAATATAATTTTATTATAAATCTACTAAAGAACCATATTATTATATATAATACCATATATTATTTTTTTTATGACTTTATATTACCCATTTATTAACAACTTCATGTTAATGTTACGTTTTGGGTAATATATGCTTTGTTTTTCGTATATGTTATTAGCTTATTATTCTTGATAATATTACTTAGATCATGATTTAATTATTTATTGAATGAAAATAATGATATAAATATCATATATATTCAGTATATATTTATATATTATAATCTATAAAATATATAAATATGAAATAGAATACACCCTTCATGAAAATGATAGGTCGTATGTACGCATGAACATTATTTCTATTTTATTGTCATATTTAAAGAAATTAAGTAAATAAAATATACGTAAATATATATAATATCATTAAATTATCATTATTATTTCATATATATCATATAATTTCACTAAACCCATCCTTAATACATTCCATGTAGAGTGTGAATGAATCGCATCGCTTTGAGGAGGTGGTAGTCCACACATCCGCAAAAAAAGCTATTTTATTTCAAAAAAATGGAAATAATGAAGGCGTGTTTTATATAATTATTATATAAAAAAATAATAATAAATATAATATATATATACATAAAAATATATTTTTCATCATAATTCCCTGCCATGATAGGTGGTAAAGGAAAAAACAAACAACATCATTTTGTGAGGCGGTAGTTCATCGTACATAAGAATGGTAAGTTCATTACCCATTACAAATAAGTGTGTGTAAGATTAGGTTTAACCATTATAATAACAATATATCATTATATTTATGATACTTAGGGTATTATATATAATCATATAATATCAATAATTGAGGTGTTGGATAATAAAAATAAAATAAAGGATTAGATAAAAATTGTGTGTTTGTGATCATGTAAACACTATGGTAGAGAGATTGATACAAAAAACTCCCCCTTTTGATGATCAAAAAATATAATATAAAAATACTTATCTAGTGTAAATCAAACAAGATATTCACTATGATCAAGAATAAGGGTGAATCTCAAGATTTCAAAAAAAGTTTAAAATCAATACTTAAAAGAAACCTAAAAATAGTTTTGAAAAATAAAAATATTTTTGAGATGAATCTCAACATTGAATTCAAAAGAGTTTGAAAAGAAAATAAATGGAGAAAAAACCAATTTTAAAACCCAATTTATCCCCTTTAAAGAATAAGAAAATTTTGAAAATAGTGAGATAAGAAATATATAAGTGAGTTTTAAGAGAGAAATTAACATTACAGATATAAAAAAATGTCCAAATGCAGATCATACCATAACATGATTGGTTATTAAAAATATAGGGGTGAATTTGAAACCATGAAAAAATTACTCCTCATGAAGAAATTAGATTCGTCTAAACTTCACTGGATATGGATCCCCCTAAATTAGTTCAATTAATGTGGAAAGGAAACTTAACCATAAGAGAGGGTGAGAGTAATACTAATATCAATGATTTCAAGAGAAAGCATTTAAATATATATAAAAAAATTCAAGAGTTAAATCTAAAACAATGATCTCAAAAATATATCAAGTTCTATTTTATTGAAATTATATATTTCAAGGAGAGTAAAAATATATTAAATATTTTCAATAAAAATATTTTCATAAATATTCAATAAGAATGTTAAAATTTCCAATGAAAAAAATTTCCAATTTAAAAAATATATATATAATGAAATTTTTTGAAAAAGGTGAACTCCCCCTTAGAAAAACATTTAAAGAGAGGAGTCATGAAAACATTTGAAAGAAACATCAATAAGTAATATTTCAAAACATTCTATAAAAAATACATTCAAGTACATGATAAGGATTAAATAAAATAGCACAAATGATATTATAACAGATTTTTATAGTATATTTTCATTTAGAATCCACCATATGATATGTTAATAAGGACCATTGTCATATCCCTATAATATATCAAACAAAATATCCTTTTGGTACTCAAATTTTGGCTCTAAAAATATCATCTAAGAATCATTTTTATTATTGTATATCCATCACCTTTGGTTCTCAAGAGATTGAAAAGTCTTAAATAATTTTTTTCTAAATTTTATATAGAAAAAATATCACCAAGAGACTTTAATCCATTGAAAATATTATTAAAGCAAATAAATATCTCATAAATAGATTCATTTTCATATATACTAAAACTTTAAAATCATTTTCTATATAAATATAGCCTAGTATTGTTTACATTATTCATTCCTTCATGATTAATTTATAAAAATTTCCAAATTTCATGGGTGGATTTGCAAGTGGATATTCTGTTGAATTCAATTTGGTTAAGACCACAATAGAGAACATTCATCGATTTTCCATCAAGCTCAAAGGATATAATGTATTGATGATTCCATTACTCTTTTATTTCAATTATAGGGGTATAAACATGCATAATAATTTTCTAAATAGGATATATAATTCTTCTAAATAAAATTGACATGTGAGTTTTCCAATAAGAGTAATTCTTATATAAAAAAAAGGATCATGAGTATAATAGTTAGAGGTCATCCTACAACTATAATTTGAAACTCATTAGGGTTTAAATAAAATACCCTTGTTATAAAAACTATCGGTCATAGTATGATGGTGATAGGGGGGTTAATTAACCATTTAAAAAATAACTTAAATAATGAATAACATGAGTAAGAATATAAGAATAAAGTAATTAGTATTTTAATTCGATTAATTAAGTGAATTAAAAATAAAAACAACTTAATCAAATTAATTGATAACTTTGATATTGTAATCATGATGATATAATAAAGGTGTGTCCATGTAATTTGATTAAATAATTATGAATATAAAAAGTTATATAGAAAGTAAAAGAAGATATGAAAAATTTGATAAAGTATTTTGGTAATAAGTCAGTGTGAACCCCTACGTATCCTCCCCTCAAGTTGAGAGGGTTTTTTATTTATCCCTTGATTTTAATGGAGATAAAGTAACCAAATTATCCCTTGCATTTTTTTGGTTATGATATGAAAATTTTCCTCCCTTACTTTAATAGTAGAAATAACCCATTGATAAAGATACATTTATTTTTAGTTTTGAGAACTCATCCCCCTTTATTTTCAGTGGTTGTAGAAATATGAATATTATAGACTAAGATGAGAAGAATATATATTTATTTAGCATAAATCTATTACAAGGCTTCTCTCTTATCTCTCAAAAAGGATAGTACAAATTAGGGAGAGTAAAAGAGAGTTAATGGATAAGAGAACCTAATATAATGTGAAGTGAAATTAGATAATGAAAAAGTGAGTTGATATTGATGGATATTATCTATTTAATTCGATGTTTTCATGCTCCAAAAATGTTGTTCAATCCAACGGTGTTGAGAGAGGCCCCAAGGTCCTCTATTTATAGCCTTCAGTTCATCAAGTAATGTTTTGGAGTCTTTGATCATCATTAAGCACTATAAATGGGAGATTAAAATTTATGGGGTCCACAAAAGATAGATTTTTTGACTTTTTGTTTGACACTCATTGGCTACCAAGTAAGCTCCAACAGCTAGTTGGTTTCCTTCCTAGAGACCTCATTTTTTTTAGATGCCACCAGCTGGCTGGTGGACTTCCTTTGGCTTTGGCTTTCTATCTATATGGAACCAAATATTCAGTTCCTTGAACTAGTTATCTGGTGAATATTTGAGTTATTCAAATGTCAAATTGTCCCATCAATATCCCTTCAAATTATTCAATTGTTCCTCCAGATTCTTTCTAGGATTTCATCACATCAATTAAGAATTCAATTGATACTTCCAAGCCTCTTCATTATCTCCTGGAAGGATACTTAAATGCATTTGTATTTTATCACAAAACCAATAATTGATATGAAACATAAACACTAAAAATAACTTAATTTAAATTATGAGATAAATAATTGAGTGCTTTTGATCATGAAAACACTATGAGAGAGACATGTACAATATAACTGTGGCGATAAATTTTTACCATGGTTACTATTCATTATGACCAAAAATGAAATTGAACTCAATACCAAATTAGAATATGCTAATAAAAAATATGGAATCCATTTTATATGATTCAATTTCCTTAAGTAATGAAAATTGCTTTTAACATAAGTTCACAAAACGCAATAAAAATCATTTTTAGAAAAATGCCCTTTTTAAGAATAAAATTTATTTTACACCAAAATCAAATATGATGTTGATTACCATGGAATTTATTAGATTATTTTAAATAAATAGATATTTATTTTACTATTAAATCAAAACAAAAATGAAAGGAACCTTGTGAATACTTGATTAAAATGGAAGAACCAAAAATAGTTTTTATTTGAATAAAAAACATTACTTAGATTTCCAAAATTAAAACATAGATTTTTATGTTCAACATTATATTTTTAAATTAATTATACTAATTATTAGATATATATTTATTATAGAAAAGGTTCATAAATTTTCAATTCATACTTATTTCATGATAATTTCATAAAAGTGATATTAATTTATAAAATCAGTATTTTTCGCTATTCACCCAAAAGTCAACTATTTATGAAAAATACAAAAAATTAACCCAAATCTAAATTAAAACTTATAAACTCAAAAATTATATCTGTTTTATCAAATTAAAATTCTAAAATTTAGAAAATTATTTTTTAAATGAAAATAAAAAATATATAGCAAAGTTTTTTCTACAAAAAAATGACCTTTCAAACTTTAATTATTATTAAACTTATGTGATTTCATTATTATCATTAAAATTTAAGTACTTATTTCCTCAAAATTAATCAGTATATTTTTGTTACTAAAACTTTTATATATATATTTCATTTTTTTGGTTACTCCCATTCATACTCTCCAATCCAACAGCTAGGTTATAACGGTCATATTTATATAGTGTATCATGGTTCGTCTAAGATCAATGTTGGCTATATCAAAATATATTGTACATAATATTCATAAACTAAAATATTGGGGTGTTATAATGATATATGTTCCACCCACTATCTATAAATCATCTAATTTTCAATATGATGCCTCGTATAATGTATTTGGAACGCCTTATGGATCCCTCTTCATGACATTTGGAATGCCCTCTATCTACCACCTAAAAATACCTTTCACACTTCCTATAGATAAATTGACATGACCAAACCCAATGGTTACTCACATGTTCTAGTGATAAACTGATAATTCCACACTAATCCACCTCTAATAGTCCATGGTTTGGTCACTAGTATTGAGAAGGTATATCACAATATGGGAGGCCTTAGCCTATAACAACCTGTAATAGATATATATATCTAGTGAATAAAATAGAAAGTATCACTAGTAGTATGAATTTATATATAATCAAATAAACTGTATACAACACATGAATGATACATCAAGTACAAATACATCACCATAAAGGAAAAAATAAATGGGGGAGGTAGAACACTTGATGCATCTCTAAAACACAAATCACTGAGAAGATCCTTCATGCTGCATATACTCCTAGATCACAATACATCCATAGTGATCATGGACACTATAATGGATAACCATGATCTAAAGTTCATTTCTAATAATCACCCTACTTTAGCTCCAAACAAGCCACATCAACTCTATGTCTACCCTGACCATCTATAAACCTATGTGTTATATAAACAAATACAACACATGTGGTATCAAGGCTTGTGCAAGGGTGAGTATAAACACACATAATAGGTCACCATAAAACAACAAAGTAAACACAAATAAACATTTCAAATTAAATCCAAGTAATGGAGGTGACTAAGAAGAAAATGAAGAATAAATATTGGAACACCAAGTAATCTTAAGATCCTAATACTAAAGAGTGACTGGATGAATGTCAATGAATAATAATATAGGTATGATAAACCACTATAAGTATTAGGAACATAGATAAGTCCCAGTAATCTCAAAAATACAACTCCCAAAATCTATACCATATGTTTAAAAATTAATATTTAGATCATTGAAGAGTCCACAAAACTTGAAGTCGGTATCTATCTATGAACTGAATCTTGAAGGAAACCCCCATGGGTTCTAAAGAATCATAGGTTTTGCTGAATTGTATATTGAAAAGACTTTAAACAACCATTTCACTACTAAAATCAATGAAAGTAAGACCAATCATCTTTGAATAATTCTCATCATTAAAGGGATCAATGCACCCTTTGTTCCATCAATATTGTAGCACCGAACAGGTATCTAAACTATCAATGCATAGCAATCCATGTAACCTCTCCAAAAATATATCAGGGGACCCATGACTTGTTATAGGGTATGCAGTGGTTGAGGTAGTACTGACCCTAGTAGAAGACTCACACTCCACCTAATCTCTTAGGTGGGGTAGTGCCAACTCTGCAGATAGAGGACCCACACCATAGGTGTGTATGGGTAAGTAACATCCCTATTTGTATAAAGGAAGTGGGGGACCAGCACCCTGATATAATTATTTTGGTAAAAGGATTATTGACCATAATATCACTATGAATATCATACATGAATCCTATCATCTATCCTATAGAGAAAAATACAAAAAATGTGCCTATCTCACCTTGAAAATAGCCTAATATGGATGAATAGATCACATTATTGTGATCTTCATGGAAAAATACTCTAGATAGACTATATATTTATTAAAAACTTACAACAGATGAGAAAAATTCATTTCATCATATCAAATGTGTGAGAAAATACATGATGAGACCCAAATCCAACACCAAGATTTGAATTTAAGTATCACATATTGGTCTTAAATTATTTACCCCAATGCATGAGTCATGATGTCATAGATGGATCATCAATCTGATTTCTTCATAATAATTTATAACGGAATCATGGATTTATAATGATATTAATAATAATAGTATCATTATTATTGAAATTAAACCTTTATATATAAATATAGGGGGGACATTCGAATAGTGGGAACTCTCTCCCCAGTCAGCCCCTCCTCTTTTTTTTTAAAAAAATATATTATTTCTTTTTCTTATTTTTGTGATTGTATTTATTTATTTTCTAATAAGTGAATGGATGTTGGGTTAATGTTTTCTCATATGAGTAATTCTCCCTCTAATCATGTGTGTGTCTCCCCTTTACTATTTCATTTTATTTTTTTCTTTTATTTTTATAATTTTTTTCTTTTGTTTTTTCTTCTTATTACTGATATATAATATATACAAGGCCTCACTACCCCTAACTTTAACTAACAACCACTTTTGATCACGTGTTACATGAACCACCACCACAAAATCATGCACTGCCACATCTCTCCCTCATCAAGGCTCAATGACACCACGCCCCCCCCCCCCCCCTCACCAAGGATCATTTTCACCACCTCTCCCTCACTTGAGCTATCTAACATCACACTTACCTCATTAAGAAACTCACTGTTGTCAACCAACACTAAGTCTAGTGAATTATTGTCACTAGTTTGAGGGAAGAAAATAGAGGATGGAGAGAGTGAGGGGATAATGAAAATTCCACATTTATTATCAATACACCAATGTTTTCATGCAATAAAAACTAGGTTAGTAATAAAATAAAACTGCCCTAAAATGAGAATTCACATTATAATATTTAAGGATTCGATATTGGTGATTCATTAATCGTAGTGAAATTTTTAAAATTAAAATAAATCTAACCAATAGAAAATAGAGAATATAATATAATATAAGACCAAAAATCTGTGAATAGTGGTAAAATCCAGTCATAATATTCTTAAAATAAAAAACCCATGATAAATAGAACATAGGAAATCATGAAGCTCAACATCATATTTGAATCAATCATTAGAGAAGAATTTTTTTATGGTTGGCATCATTGATGATTCCTTTATTATTATCCTACTCTACAACTCCCAAAATCCCTCCTCTCTATATATTTCTAATTATAGGTTTTATAAAAGAAAACCTATAATTATAGAAAAATATGTTTAACTAGGGTAGACCCCTAGGTTTTACAGTATTTATTAAAATACTTGTCACTAGGGTCAATCCTGGGAACTATCAAATAAAACCCCAAGTATAGCACTCCTGGGGTAAAATCACTATTCCAAACTCAATGTAAGTCTCAGATTTCCCATATGAGACTTAATTTCTAAGGAAAATAATAATAATTCTTAGGAAAGTGCATGTGTGGGATAAAAATAATATTTTCATAATTAAAATATTATTTTCAAGGCCCCTATGCTCATAATTATATGATTTCTTATCATTTCAGCTAAAATACAACTTAAAAATATTCCAAATCTCAAACACCAAAAACTAGGGTCGTCGCATCACCATCTAATGTCTGGGAGTAATATTTATTTAAGAATAAATATTAAAAAATTTGTAAAACTCAATATGCTTGAAAATTCACCAAAACCCAGCCTAAGGGTAAACACTATATTCCAAGATCAATGTAACCATATAAAAAAATTAGGTCATCTACTATGTTAAATTTAAAAATTATACCCTTGGGGAGATCTTGAGTCTCTGGAACTAAAAATTGTGCTAAGTCTCACCTGAGAAAACACTCGGTCCAGTACATCCTCCCCACCTTAAAAACATTTTCATCCTTGAAAAGGAAACAAATGGATATAATAAAAAAGGAATCACAAGAAATAAACACATCTAAAAAACAACCCACCATCTCATGAACTTACATCACCTATAGAGGTTCAAGCGCTAAATGAACTTAGTACATAATCTCCTAAGAAAGAAACATCCTTTATATTCCCCCAGGTCATCAGATCCAACTCATCTTGAAGCATGACCTTAACCAAAACACTATTTGTAACGACCCAAAGTTTCATTAATGGAAAATCCCTCTTGATCCAGTTAAATGTTTCTTTATGAAAAATGTTTTTTATAAGATGTCAAATTCTTTAGTTTTACGTTAAGATTTGTGACCGTTACTTTTTAGCCGTTGAGCAGTGATCATCTGAGTAGTATAAATATAAGGCTTTAACGAACCCATTTCTACTCAGACAAAGGAAGTGATGGCCTCATCCAGTAGAATTGCCCCTTATGAAGCCCATTTGTCGGAGCTCGGAAAATAGGTGGCGTCTTTGGGCTTTACCCTTGACCAAGCCCAAGATGATCTTCATCAAGTCAAGCTCGAATGTGATCGTCTACGGGAAAAGTGGAAGTTGATTGAAATTACCACTCGAGCGATGTTATCTGAGCCGCCCCAAGAGTCTGTCACCATCGCACACCTTACCCTTAGGTATTATGCGGATATTTTAAGGGGTTATGTAACAAATAAGTAGCACCATGTTCATGTACATTATTTTTGTATATAATAATGAATATAATTTCTAGTCATTTTTGATACATTGTAATTAGTTTTTAAAGTACAAATGGTGTTTTTAGTTATTATTTAATTAAGAATTATATTTTATTAAATTAAATGATTTTTGAATTAAATAATATTTTAATAAAATATTATTATTAATATTAAATTAATTTTTATTAAATATAAATGATATTATAATTTTATGAATGCAATTAAAATTTTATTAAGGTTTGAAATCCATTTCTGTCAAAACCCGTGAATTTTTTTTATAAATGTCGGTTTTTATTTTAAAAGTGAAAATTCACATATTTAGAAAATTATTTAGATAAAATAAATATTATTTTTGGAATCAGGACGTTGAAATTATCCAATGGTGAATTTTTCATAATTTTCTGAGACAGTCAAATTTTTGGGTAAAAATTAAATACCATTTAAATATATAATGTGTTTTATGACATCATAATGACCCAATGGTGATGTAATAAAATACCATAATCCTTATGTTCGGCCAATATGTGTTTTATCATTAAAATAATGAGTTTTTGGGTTTGTTTGACTCACTTTTCAAAGCATTAATGGAGCCCTCAAGACTTATTCAACACTTTGCCTTTTTAAATTAATTTCCATGGGAGTGTGACTCACCTCCACATAAGCAACCCTAATTTTTTAATAAGTTCAGACCTTGGCCTTGTAAAATATTGTTTTCCTCTTTCCTTTTCCAGAAACCATGGGCAAATACCATGGGATGGTTTGTGTCTTGGATTATTTTAATATAAGGGGTCCCAAACCTAAATAATAAAGAATTCTCTCACCTTTCCTATATAAACCCACCCAAGATCCCACTTCCTCCTCACTAAAATCCCTTGGAGTTCGTCCAACCTCTGCCCTACTCTCTCTAGAATCCTACCAAGGTGCCCCAAGCTCCCAAGAAGCCTCTCACAAGCCTCTCTCTAGCCTTTGGAAGCACACTTTCAAGTAAGGGGTTTTCTTCCTTTCTCATTTTTTTGTCAATTTTCTTTAAGTTGTATTTCCCTTTTTATTTCAATTATGAATGTTGGGGTATGGTTTCTCACCTCCCCCATACTGCCCTCTTATTGTTTGAATGATGGGAGAACCCTTTCTCTCTCATTAAATGCCTCCCATGTACACCCGTTACTATACCGAAATTCCGAAAGGAACTTCTCTCTCTTCTTTTACATTCAAGCAATACTTTTGTATCATGAATCTAAATTCCATTTCTATTGTTGGGACATGTATATATATTATCTCTTTACTGTCCATTACATGTAAATATGATGAGGAACCCCTTTCTCTCTCATCAACCTTTTTTATGAATTCTTATGTCACGCCGTTACGCTGCCGAAATCGCACCGATTTTCTAAGCCAATGTCTTTGTGTAGTGAATACCATGCCCATTTCTCCATCAAGGGTATTCACCTTTATGCACATATACATATTGATTGTAAAGTTTCATGTATGAATTCAACATTCCTTTATCGTGAAAGAAATGATTATGTTTTATGAATCCATGTTTTATGATCCATGTGGCACACTTATGCATGAAATGAAATGTTTAAGAAGGGTGCGCCCTTTATAGCGCTCCAATGCATTGGGTAAAGTATAGTATCATGATACGTCATGTGCAATGAGTGTTTACTCATGCTAATTCAAGTGCAACGAGGGTTTACTCGTGCTTCAAGTGCAATGAGGGTTTACTCATGCTCCATGTGCAATGAGCCTTGGCTCATGCTAATTCAATGTTAAGTGTTGTTGCCACATTTCCATGTTATGATTATCATGATTTATCATGCCTTTATGTTCATGTTTCTCTTATGATATATTGATATGCCTATTGCCTAACATGTATTTCACTTCTCATGTTATTCATTGTTTACTCCCTTACTGGGCTTTATAGCTCACCCATTTCTTATGCATGTCCTCAGGTTATCCCATGCAATGATAAGTACGAAGGAATGTAGTGGTCATGTAAAGGAAGTTTTCAATAAAGATGTTGTATTTCAAGTTTAAAGTTTTATGTAATGATCCTAAGCCCCAAATACACTAAACCTATCGATCTTCTTTGTTGGATCAAGTGAAGTTTTATGTAATAAAGCATGTTTAAGTTGTAATAAAAAGTAGGGTTGTCATAGTTGGTATCAGAGGATAGGTTTAGTTATTTTTGGGATTAGGAAACCCTAGTAAAGCCTTAGATACAAGACTAAGAATAATAAAAACATCCCTAAGTTTTGGTAAATACTAAGTAAGTGGTTTATCAAACAAATACATCCCTGTCTGGATACGAGCAGGTAGAGGCGGCTCTGGCACAGATGTATCCTAGGGGTAAAACCCGAAAACACCGCTTTGAGCTAGACTCGAACGGGAACTGGTGCACGACAACGGTCCTTGCTGCACTCTTGGTTACGACACTCCCGGGGGATATGTTTTGATAAATTCACAATCTTAGTATGAACCCTTATTAAGGGAAAAATGCCCCTAAGAATATATGTTAGAAGGAAGATCATGAAAAGCCTAGATTGAATCCTATAGACTCATGAGTTAAAGAGATTAAAGTTTATTTATAAGTCATCAACTTTTGTCTTTGGATTACCCTTTATGTTTTACCCCTAACTTTCTTTTATTCCAGCCAATGGCCGGTAATAGGAGAACTCGGGCTAACAACCATTGTGAAGATCAGTGTGATGATTGTACTTATGAGATGCCCAATCCAATGGGAGCGGGGATCGCGAACTTTGTCATGCTTCTCTCTCATCTAACTCAAGTTTTGAATAGAAACACTGGTCAAGAGGAACGTTCAACCCCCCCTAATAAAGAACAAGTCGCTATTGAAAGCTTCATGAGAAAAAGGCCTCCTACTTTTAGTGGATCATCCGATCCCACGATCGCTGAACAATGGATCAACTCCATTGAAAAGATATTCTCCATCCTCCAATGCTCTGAAAAAGAGAAGGTTCTCCTTGCGGCTTATCGTATGGAGGGTGAAGCTGATCAATGGTGGACGTTGATCAAAAATACGAAGCCTGAGGAGGATATCGAGACTTTGGAATGGAAGGAATTCCGGAAGATGTTTTTCGATAAATATTTTCCACGCACCCTCCGTCTTAAGATGGAAAGGGGCTTCCTTTCCCTCAAACAGAAAGATGAAGAATCTGTGGGAGCGTACGAGGAAAACATCACAAGGATTGCACGATACGCTTTCGGCTTTGTCGTTACCCCCGAATGCAAGGTTGACCGCTTCTTTGGTGGGCTGAAACCTAGCTTGCGGAAAGCATTAGCGATCCGTGACTTCGACAGCTATGAGGAAATTGTCTGATGTTCCCTCAAGGTTGAAATGGAGATCGGAGAATCACAGGGGTATCATGGGGACAAGAAGCGTAAGGTGGACTTCAATGCTGGTGGTCCGATGGATAAATCCAATGGCGCTAAGAAATTCCAGCACCCCACTTGCCAAAAGTGTGGAAAGAAGCACCCTGGAAATTGCCTTAGGGGGACAAGAAAATTCTTCAAGTGTGGAAGAGAAGGGAACCTAGCTGTTAACTGTCAGCAAGAAGGACCCGCGGTTATGATAGAGGAGAGGAACGCTCCGTTCAAACCTCAATGCGTTGTTCAATGCTTCAAATTCAAAGAACTGGGTCATTTTGCGAATCAGTTCCCTAATCCAAGGGTTATCGGAGGCAATCAACAACCTTCAAGACAACAAGAAAGAGCTTTTGCCATCACTTCTGCCGAAGTGAACCCCGACAACGAAGTGGTGACAGGTAATCTAGTTATTCATTCAAGAATAGCGAACGTGCTTTTTGATTCAGGTTCTACGCATTCTTTTATATCTCAAAAGTTTAGTAGAACAATCCATGCACCACCACAAATCATGGAAGTAAATATGCTGGTGAGTACGGCAATGGGGCAATCATTGAATCCCATGAATATAAGTCCTCCCCTGTTATAATCTGTGGATTGAATTTCCCAGCAAACCTCGTCATACTCCCTTTGGTGAAATTTTATGCAATTCTTGGCATGGATTGGCTTTCCTTATATAGAGCCAACATAAATTGTCGGGAGAGGGAAATCACACTCCATATAGAGAATCGACCCCCGATTCTTTACAAGTGTCAGGAGGAAGATGAATCTCCTTTAGCTCCATCATCTCAAGAATGGATATTACTGCCTTATGAGCACGCATATCTGGCTCAGATGATTGAGTCCAAGGAAGAAACCACCCTTGAAGAAATGCCTATTGTGAGGGAATTTTCTGAAGTATTTCCCGAGGAACTTCCTGGTCTTCCTCCAAGAAGAGATGTTGAGTTCTCAATTGAACTTATACCTGGGGCGCTACCAATATCCAAGACTCCATATAGAATGGCTGTTGTTGAGCTTGAAGAGCTGAAGAAACAACTACAGGAGAATCTGGATAAAGGGTTTATACGCCCAAGTGCATCACCATGGGGTGCACCAGTCCTCTTCGTCAAGAAGAAGGATGGGTCAATGTGGCTTTGCATCGATTATCGTGAACTTAACAAAATCACGATAAAGAACAAGTATCCTCTCCCAAGAATCGATGACTTGTTTGATCAGCTGCGTGGAGCACAATACTTCTCCAAGGTCGACTTGCGGTCGGGATATTATCAAGTAAGGGTGAAGAAGGAAGATATCCCCAAGACTGCTTTTCGTACAAGGTACGGGCACTATGAATTCATAGTAATGCCTTTTGGACTCACCAATTCTCCAGAAATATTCATGGACTTGATTAATAGAGTCTTTAGAGATTACCTAGATAAATTTGTGGTAGTCTTTATAGATGATATTCTAATATACTCCAAAACCAAGGAGGACCATGAGGAGCATTTAATAACTGTACTGGAGACTTTGCGCAAGGAGAAGCTCTATGCCAAGTACAGCAAGTGTGAGTTCTGGTTGAAGGAGGTCTCATTCTTGGGCCATATCATCACAAGCAATGGGATATCTGTGGACCCCTCCAAAACAGATTCAATTGAGGGATGGCCGAGTCCAACATCGGTAACTGATATCCGTAGCTTCTTGGGGTTAGCTAGATATTATCGAAGATTTGTGAGAAACTTCTCACGATTGTCGATCCCTCTTACCAAGCTAACTCGAAAGGGAGTAAAGTTTGCTTGGAGTGATGAATGCGAAGAAAGCTTCAAGGAGTTGAAAAGGAGGCTTATCACTGCACATGTGCTCACTTTACCCACAAGTGGGGAGCTTTTTGTGGTATTCAGTGATGCTTCAAAGAAGGGCTTAGGATGTGTGCTAATGCAGAATGATAAAGTGATATCCTATGCCTCAAGGCAGTTGAAAATCCATGAGCGAAACTATCCAACGCATGATCTGGAGTTGGCGGCGGTGATCTTTGCCTTGAAAATCTGGAGGCATTATCTCTATGGAGAGAAATGTGAGATATATACTGACCACAAGAGTCTTAAATATATATTCACACAGAAAGAGCTTAATATGCGCCAGAGAAGATGGATAGAACTCATCAAGGATTATGACTGTTCAATACATTACCACCCTAGGAAGGCGAACAAGGTGGCGGATTCCCTAAGTAGAAAGGATCCAGCGATTCTATCAATGATGAGAGTTGAGAAGGATCCAATCTTCTTAGACTTGATGAAGATGGACGTGGGAATCATAAAGAAGGGAACATCATCAATCCTTTCACAAATGATTGCTCAACCATCTCTTTTTGAAAGGTTAAAGGATGCTCAAAAGGATGATGCGAGAATCCAAGTAAAAGTGGAAGCTATCAAAAAGGGAAAATCCTCAGAGTTTAATGTTAATGAAGAAGGAATTATGCGGTTTGGGAAAAGACTATGTGTTCCATCAAGTTCGGAGCTGAAGAAGGAAATTTTGGATGATGCACATAGTTCAAATTTATCTATTCACCCAGGGAGCACAAAGATGTATCGATATCTCCGAGAAAACTTTTGGTGGGATAATATGAAGAAGGAGATCGCTGAATATAAATAAAAGTGCCTGGTGTGTCAGCAAGTGAAGGCAGAGAGGCAGAAGTCTAAGGGGATGATGCAACCATTGCCCATACCAGAATGGAAATGGGAGAACATCACCATGGACTTTGTCACCGGACTTCTAAGGACATCCAAAGGCAACAATGCAATCTGGGTTGTTGTGGATCGTATTACAAATACTGCACAATTCATTGCTATTCGAGAGGATTTCTCTTTGGATCAACTGGCCCGGATATATATCAGGGATGTGGTACGGTTGCATGGAGTTCCACTATCTATTGTGTCTGACCGAGATCCAAGATTTACCTTTAAGTTTTGGAAGAGTCTTCAACATGCTCTGAATACTGAACTAAACTTCAGTACGGCCTATCATCCTCAAACTGATGGCCAATCCGAGCGGACTATCCAAACACTTGAGGATATGTTGAGAGCGTGCTCAATGGACTTTAAAGGAGGATGGGATCAACATCTTCCTCTGGTTGAGTTCTCTTATAATAATAGTTTCCACTCGAGCATCCAAATGGCACCATATGAATCCCTGTATGGTAAAAGGTGTAGAACACCGGCATGTTGGGATGAGGTCGGTGAACGTAAGCTGCTTGGACCAGAAATGGTCGAAGAAATGGTGGAGAAGGTGAAAACCATTCAGCAGCATATCAAGGCAGCCCAAAGTCGACAGAAGAGTTATGAAGATAATCGTCGACGAGACCTTGACTTTAAAGTTGGAGACATGGTGTTTTTACGCATATCTCTGTGGAAGAAGGTCATGAGGTTTGGGAAGAAAGGGAAGTTAAGTCCAAGGTACATCGGCCCCTTTGAGATTCTTGATCGTGTTGGGGCTGTGGCCTATCGACTAGCACTTCCACCTACTATGGCCAAGGTGCATGATGTCTTCCATCTATCCCTCTTAAGGAAGTACATACCATACCCTTCACATGTACTCTCTTCCGAGGTGGTACAATTAGAAGACGATCTTTCTTATGAGGAGCAACCAGTGAAGATCTTAGATCGTAGAGAAAAAGTTCTACGAAATAAGACAATGCCCCTCGTCAAGGTGTTGTGGAGAAACCACAAGTTTGAAGAAGCAACTTGGGAGTCGGAGGATATGATGAAGCTAAGTTACCCACATTTTTTTTTAGTGTGGGAAAAGGAAAATTTCGAGGGCGAAATTTCTTAAGGGGGGAATGTTGTAACGACCCAAAGTTTCATTAATGGAAAATCCCTCTTGATCCAGTTAAATGTTTCTTTATGAAAAAAAATTTTTATAAGATGTCAAATTCTTTAGTTTTACGTTAAGATTTGTGACTGTTACTTTTTAGCCGTTGAGCAGTGATCATCTGAGTAGTATAAATATAAGGCTTTAACGAACCCATTTCTACTCAGACAAAGGAAGTGATGGCCTCATCCAGTAGAATTGCCCCTTATGAAGCCCATTTGTCGGAGCTCGGAAAAGAGGTGGCGTCTTTGGGCTTTACCCTTGACCAAGCCCAAGCTGAGCTTCATCAAGTCAAGCTCGAACGTGATCGTCTACGGGAAAAGTGGAAGTTGATTGAAATTACCACTCGAGCGATGTTATCCGAGCCGCCCCAAGAGTCTGTCACCATCGCACACCTTACCCTTAGGTCTTAGGCGGCTATTTTAAGGGGTTATGTAACAAATAAGTAGCACCATGTTCATGTACATTATTTTTGTATATAATAATGAATATAATTTCTAGTCATTTTTGATACATTGTAATTAGTTTTTAAAGTACAAATGGTGTTTTTAGTTATTATTTAATTAAGAATTATATTTTATTAAATTAAAGGATTTTTGAATTAAATAATATTTTAATAAAATATTATTATTAATATTAAATTAATTTTTATTAAATATAAATGATCTTATAATTTTATGAATGCAATTAAAATTTTTATTAAGTTTTGAAAGCCATTTCTGTCAAAACCCGTGAATTTTTTTTTATAAATGTCAGTTTTTATTTTAAAAGTGAAAATTCACATATTTAGAAAATTATTTAGATAAAATAAATATTATTTTTGGAATCAGGACGTCGAAATTATCCAACGGTGAATTTTTCATAATTTTCTAAGACAGTCAAATTTTTGGGTAAAAATTAAATACCATTTAAATATATAATGTGTTTTATGACATCATAATGACCCAATGGTGATGTAATAAAATACCATAATCCTTATGTTCGGCCAATATGTGTTTTATCATTAAAATAATGAGGTTTTGGGTTTGTTTGACTCACTTTTCAAAGCATTAATGGAGCCCTCAAGACTTATTCAACACTTTGCCTTTTTAAATTAATTTTCATGGGAGTGTGACTCACCTCCACATAAGAAACCCTAATTTTTTAATAAGTTCGGACCTTGGCCTTGTAAAATATTTTTTTCCTCTTTCCTTTTCCAGAAACCATGGGAAAATACCATGGGATGGTTTGTGGCTTGGATTATTTTAATATAAGGGGTCCCAAACCTAAATAATAAAGAATTCTCTCACCTTTCCTATATAAACCCACCCAAGCTCCCACTTCCTCCTCACTAAAATCCCTTGAATTTCGTCCAACCTCTTCCCTACTCTCTCTAGAATCCTACCAAGGTTCCCCAAGCTCCCAAGAAGCCTCTCACAAGTCTCTCTCTAGCCTTTGGAAGCACACTTTCAAGTAAGGGGTTTTCTTCCTTTCTCATTTTTTTGTCAATTTTCTTTAAGTTGTATTTCCCTTTTTATTTCAATTATGAATGTTGGGGTATGGTTTTGCACCTCCCCCATACTTCCCTCTTATTGTTTGAATGATGGTAGAACCCTTTCTCTCTCATTAAATGCCTCCCATGTACACCCATTACTATGCCGAAATTCCGAAAGGAACTTCTCTCTCTTCTTTTACATTCAAGCAATACTTTTGTATCATGAATCTAAATTCCATTTCTATTGTTGGGACATGTATATATATTATCTCCTTACTGTCCATTACATGTAAATATGATGAGGAACCCCTTTCTCTCTCATCAACCTTTTTTATGAATTCTTATGTCACGCCGTTACGCTGCCGAAATCCCACCGATTTTCTAAGCCAATGTCTTTGTGTAGTGAATACCATGCCCATTTCTCCATCAAGGGTATTCACCTTTATTCACATATACATATTGATTGTAAAGTTTCATGTATTAATTCCACATTCCTTTATCGTGGAATAAATGATTATGTTTTATGAATCCATGTTTTATGATCCATGTGGCACACTTATGCATGAAATGAAATGTTTAAGAAGGGTGCGCCCTTTATAGCGGTCCAATGCATTGGGTAAAGTATAGTATCATGATACGTCATGTGCAATGAGTGTTTAATCATGCTAATTCAAGTGCAACGAGGGTTTACTCGTGCTTCAAGTGCAATGAGGGTTTACTCATGCTCCATGTGCAATGAGCCTTGGCTCATGCTAATTCAATGTTAAGTGTTGTTGCCACATTTCCATGTTATGATTATCATGCTTTATCATGCCTTTATGTTCATGTTTCTCTTATGCTCTATTGATATGCCTATTTCCTAACATGTATTTCACTTCTCATGTTATTCATTGTTTACTCCCTTACTGGGCTTTATAGCTCACCCTTTTCTTATGCATGTCCTCAGGTTATCCCATGCAATGATAAGTACGAAGGAATGTAGTGGTCATGTAAAGGAAGTTTTCAATAAAGATGTTGTATTTCAAGTTTAAAGTTTTATGTAATGATCCTAATCCCCAAAGACACTAAACCTCTCGATCTTCTTTGTTGGATCAAGTGAAGTTTTATGTAATAAAGCATGTTTAAGTTGTAATAAAAAGTAGGGTTGTCATACTATTCCACTCCATGAGATTCATTCCAAGCCCCATCTCCTAATAATTTTCTCTATCAAAAGTTTTTCCTACCACATGGGACAAAACAAGTCCATGAAGCACCGGAATCCACCATAGAATGGTTTGTTTCAAAAATTTCCTTTGTTTAGAGCAATTTTATCCCCACCTTTAAAGATTATAGTTACTGTTTTTCACATGAGAACAACCCATACACATTGTACTCTATCACTTATTACATCACAAAGATCTTGCACTAACACCAAAATATTTTCAAGACAGTATTCTCCCCTAGACTCACATCATCTTCCTTAACATATTCTACCAACAAGGCATAGGTGCAAAAGTCGCTAGCATGTGGAAAAAATGTGGCATATGATTTATTTACAAACCTCAATATCTATGGGAATCCTACATCTATATCTAGGATATCCAATAGGTTTTTATCCACTTTTGATGATAAACTGGTTTTGTTTTTGTTTCTTTGTCATGAAAGATACCGATGAGCGCCATAGGCACTGCACCAACCTCACTCAACCGCTCAACATCACACCACTACCCATCGAGTGGCTCAATCCACCATAATTTGAAGTGAATAGTATAAACTATTTAGATGAACCAACTCTATCTACTATATACACCAAAATAACACATGTCAAAGAGAATAAAATCCACAACCTCCTAAGAAAGTATCATCCTCCACTTCATAAAAATAGTTTCTATAAAATGGTTACACCCAAAAAGATCCATATTTCATACCACACTGAGGGTTTTTTTGCACTAGGTTGGTGCCCAATCAGTAATTCCATCTTGATATTCACCATGAACACTAAGAAAAAACCATTATCCATCTGATAAAGTGGTGTACATGCTCCCCACCTCTAGGAAAAACCTTCAGGTTCATTTCCCAAGAACTTTCGGTTAAATTATACTAAAAGATCAACATTATCTCCAAGGGATTATATGACATAATTAAATATTGTAGGGCCACCCATAATCAGTAGATGATGAGTTACATCTCCCTCTTCATGATGGAAATAGTGTCCCCAAAACTAGTTTCTCAATTCCATCTTCATCATTTGGACATAGAGTCCTATACTAGAAGAATCAACCACTATGAATCTACTAAACTATTATAATCTCAACAAATGCCATAAATTCAATATTATGAATATTAAATTTATCCCATGAATATAGATTCCATACTATGATATTTTACTGCATAACTGGTGCCCTCATGGAAAGACAAGAGAAAACCCATCAAGCACCCAACAGGATCCTCTGAAAAACAATTCCTAGAATTTTTTGGTCCTCATTACCACAAATTCTATAGGTATTCTCATAATCCCACTTAGAAACATTCAAAAATAATCCTTAAAATTCAATTTGATGCATACATCAGCTTTTCAACAGTGACCAACCATGGGTTACCCTTCGAAACCATCTACAAATTCCTCTATACTCATAGATTGTGAATTCTCATACACACATAGAGTGAATCAAGCCATTATAACCACCAAATAGGTAGTAAATCTTAACTTCCAATGGGTTTTCCATGTTCACCACACCACAGGGGGTCTCTCTTGCAATTGATGAAAGGACCCACCTCATCAACCCAATCACTGATCACCTCATAACACAAGAAAAAATAATTAATCCTTATAGGGGTGGGTACCACTACACATCTTCTTTAACATAAGGAATTCTATGAAAATAACTATTTATCCAACAAGTATAGATTCACTTCACCATAAGGGGTGAGTGAATTAATTTCACCATAATAGGAAGTTCTCAAATTGACCAGGTCTAGCTAGGGGTTCCATTGAAATCTCCGACAATCGAACATGTGGTGTAGGATGATTAGCTTGTGCCAACATGAACTAGTATGAGGGTTCATGAAGAATAGACATTAATATTATTTTGAATTACACTAGTTGATGTATGACCATATCCATCAATCACATGCATCACCCCGCATCTCTAACTATCATAAATAAGTTCCTGGTAGGGACTAACCAAAAGTGTTGTTTGTGAAAACACAATCACATAATGATAAATCATCTACTAGATTCTCTACCCAAACCACTAAGAATGGAAAATTTTACCACAAAACATGACCAAAAAATACCTCATAAAGACTGTAGGCCTTGATGCGTACTAAAACATGCTCACACCACTCATAAGCGGTTCTGACATCCCTAGGTAAAACTCCATCCTGAAAAAGATTTCAAATACCATCCATAGTATAGAAATCCTATCATGAGTTCAAGAAAAAGAACTTCCACCCCATAAAAACCCATAGTGAAATATAGGGAGATCAAGAAAAAAAATTAGCATCTAGTTAGTGAAAGTCTGATCTGGATGGAAAATAGTGAGTCTCAGATTCCATCCAAATCTCTGTCACTCGATATCCATGCTCCTAGAAAATCCATGAGGCCTACACCATTATAACACACACAACAATATATCCAACCTATGTTTAGTCATATATAACTCATCAATAATTACCCTATACTCTATAAGAAATATATGCACTGAGCATAAGATGGGAGTGATGCTACCCAGTTCACTGGGCGAGTGTATATATCAACTGAGTCTTGGAAAAAAATCCTCATTTCTCACTAACTGGTAGTGTGAGGCCCAATAACAGACATGGGATCAACATGTCCCTAGCTATGTACATGGGATATCTGTCAATGGGTAGCACCCTTTATTTGATGGGGTAAACCCATAAGAATTAGAGCATATGTGGATGAGATTAATTAGAAATTACATGAAAGATTATATGTAACTATTATATGATGAATGTACCAAAATACTTTTTCCCCATGATGATATCTTAGAGTTTTAGGTTGAATAACGTATTATTAGAGTCTTGGATAAATGATACATCATTTTTCACACCAACACTAGTCTCCCTAGTCTGATAACTAAACTCAATATCCCATTAACATCATTTCCCTAATATTTTCAAACTAGTCCTCACATGAATAATAACAAAAAACTCCATCCCTATGATAAACCCACTCTAATAACACTCTCACACAACCCAACCCACCAGGGTCCTACTTGGCCCGACGGTAAGCTGAGAGTGCCACCCCAAGCCTGCCTCCAATAGGCCAGGGGTTGGTGACTAGCACTGAGTAGGAATATCTCACGATATGGGAGGCCTTGGCCTAAAACAACTTGCAACATATACATATATATATATATAGTGTATAAAATAGTTAGTAACACTAGTGATATGAATATATATAATAAACTGAAATTTACACAACACATGTATGATACATTAGGTAAAAAACATCCCCATAAAGGAAAAATATAAACATGGTAGATAGAACATCCAACACATATCTAAAACTAAAATCATTAAAAAGATACCCCATGATACATGTAATCATGGATCACATTTCATAAAAAATGGGAATATACACAATCATGAATCACCATGATCCAAAATTCATCACCAAGTATCACTCCATGTTAACTCTAAACAATCCACACTAGCTACACATATACTCATACCATCTCTGAACTAGTGCATCAACTACACTAACGCAACATGTATGGGTACAAGTTCCATGAAGGGGTGAGTATAAACATATCTAGTATGATTCTCCAGAAACCAAAAAGTAAACAAAAATTAATCAGTCAACTCAACTCTAGGTACATGAGGTGACCAGGATAAAAATGAAGAGGAAAGACTAGAACACTAGGTCATCTCAAGCTCTCGGTACTCAAGAGTGATTGGATGAATATCAAATAAGAATAATCCAGATATGATAAATCGCTAAAATTATTAGTAACATAGATACCTATTGTTCATATCATCTCTAACACTATAAATCCATACCAAATGATCAAAAAAGAATGTTTGGATCACTAAAAAGTCCATGAAACTTGAAGTCAATCACCATTTTTCAATTATATATCAAAGGAAACCCTTATGATGTTGAGGAATCACAAGTCCTATAGAATTATTTACTACATAGACTTCCAAAAACTATTACATCACTAGAATCCATTGAGGGGGCTCACTTATCATGAAAATGTGTTTTTAAGTTAAGGGATCACCACACCTTCTGTTCCATCAATACCATAGAACTAAACAAGTCTGTGAAGTACCAATATCAAGAAATCCTTTTCACCTATCTAGAATTGTAGTGGGGGAACACCTTATTGTAGAGAATATAATGGTCAAGGGAGCACTAACCTAGGTGGAGAAACCACACCTCACCTGATCTGTTAAATAGAGGAGTATAAACTCCACAAATAGATAACCCAAACCCCATGTGTGTATAGGGGAGTATCAACCCTATCTATATAAAGGAAGTGGGGGACCCATGCCCTAACATAATCATGTCGGTAATGGGATTACTGACCCCAATATCATTATAAAGATCACACATGATTCTTGAAATTGATTCCACAAAGATAACTATAAAAATATTCTTATCTCATCTTGAAAATGACTTCAAATGGAAAAACAAACCACAGTATTGTGATATATATGGAAAAATAATAAGGATAGACTGTCTATTTTTTTAAAATGTGAAACATATAAAAAAATTATATTTCATAATATAAAATGCATGTGGAAGTATGTGAAAGGACCCAAGGACCATGAAATGAGTCATATTTAAGTACCACATATTTTTATTAAATCATCTATCTTGATTTCTAGATCATGATATTATAGACATATCATTAATCCAAAATATCATAAATAAGTTATAAATGAATTAGGTATTTGTAATAATATTAATAATAATGGTATGATTATTATTAATATGAAACCTTTATATATAAATGTATAGTAAAAATTCATGTGGCATTCAGTCTCTCCATAATCATCCCCTCTATTTTTTTAAAAAATTTCTATTATTTCTTTGTCTTATTTTATGATTGGATTTATTTATTTATTTTAATAAGTGGATAGATGTTGGGGGAAGTTTTTACATGGGGTATTTCTCCCTCTAATCATGTGTGCATCTCCCCTATATTCTTTTATTTTATTTTATTCTTCTTGTTTTCTTTTGTTTTACCTCCTCACTCCTAATATCTCACATGTATATGAACTCTTTTCCCCTTTCTTTGACTGATGAGCATTGTTGATCATGCATGACATGTACCACCATTGAAGCTCCATGCAGAGTTGCCTATCTCTATATCCAGGCTCGATGAAACCACACTTCCCTTTCATGGGATCATCTCCACCACCTAAACCTCACCTAGATATTATGATTACATATTGCCCTCATCGAGAACCTCACTGTCATTGACCACTGCTAAGGCTAGTGGCCCATCATCCCTGGTGTAAGGTAAGAAAATATAGGATAGAGTGATGGAGGGGATAAAAACAATTTCTCATTCATTTTAATTCTACTGATGTTTTCACACAATCAAAATTAGTTTAGTAATAAAATCAAACTACCCTAAAAGAAGAATCCACAACATGAAATCAATAGATCTAATATTAGGGGTTCATTAATCACAACAAAATTTTGAAAATTAAAATAAATATAATCAATTGAAGAGATAAGAATCCAATATAATTTAAAATAAAAAATACATGAATAAAAATGGTAAAATAAAATTATAAATATTTTTAAAATGGAAACCCCATGAGGAACTAAGCATAATAAATCAAAAATCCCTACCTTGAATTTCAATTGATCGTTCGAGAATAATGCTTTCAGAACGGTAATCATTGAAAATTCCTCCATGTAAATCCTACTCCACAACTCTCAAAATACCCCCTCTACATATCCTTATAATTCTAGGTTTTATGGAAGAAACCCTATAATTATAGAAAAAAATTAAATAGGGAAAGCCCTGTGTTTTTTAGTATTTATTAAAATACGTATCACTAGGTTTGATCCTAGGAACTATTGATTAAAACCCAAATTATAGAGGTTCTAGGGTAAACCCATCATTCTAGACTCAATGTATTTCTTGTATTCCTTTTCTGAGGCTTCATTTTGAAGGGAAATTATAATTATTTTGAAAACACATGCTAGAGATAAAAAATATATTTTTATACTTAAAATTTTATTTGTAAGTCCCTGTTATACCAGAAATTCTATGACGGATCGGTATTTAATCCAAAATAAAACTTAAAAATATTAAAAATATCAAACACAACAAATAGGGGTTTCTGTATCACCATCCAATTTTTGGGTGTAATATTATTTAAGAATAAATATTAAAAAATCCATAAAACTAAACATGCTCAAAAATTCACTAAAACAAAACTTGGGGATAAAAATTGTATCCTAGGATCAACTAAACCACTATAAAATTTTCCCAAGATTGACTACTAGGGTAAATTTATCATTTTACCCCTAGGGAGGTCCCAAGTCTCTGAAAAAAAATTGAGCTAAGTCTCATCTGGGAAAACATCTAGGTCACTACATACATCTACCCTATTAGAGGTAGTAGGTGGTCAGTCTAGTTACTTCATAAGGATATTAGAGGGTGGAGATTATATGTATGAATCATAATATAATTCTTTCATTTTTTTATATAAGCAGAAAAAAATTCTTAAATAGATGGTGAAAATAATGTTAGAGAGTAAAACCTTAGTTGTTCATTAGTGTGGAATCTGAATGACCTAAAGATATTTTTACCATTTGATAGTTTTGACATTTTTATAGATAATGATGTGAGATTAGTCAGTCAACTCTTAGGCTAGTTGTATTGTGATCCATTGAACCTTCCCATTAGTTATTCATATTGGTTCTATATACCTTTTTCTCATAAAAATAAGGTATTTGATTCATAAATTAAGTTAATTTTAATACATTGATCATTTCTAGTTAAATTTAATGTTATTACGTAATAAAATTTTAATAATTTGGATAAATTACTATTTTTAGATGTTCTTATATTTTACTATGCCTAATGATATCACACATCCACAGATGTTAAAAAATATAGGTAATAAATGGAAGGATTTTAAATGGATATTTTGGCATGTGTTCAACAACACATTTTTGACTATTCAGTGGATATATGATAAGGTACCTAGAGGTGAACCTTGAGAGCAATGAATTTTTTTTATAATCATCGCCATGATAAGAATATGGTATTGAATAATCTATTATTATATTAAAATAATTTTATAAATAAGTATACAAATATTATTAAATTTACTATTATTTATTATATTAATTGTAAAAGAAAAATTCATCAATCAAAGAGAAACATATTATCACTCACACATCTAGTTTGAAGATTTTTTTTAGAAAAATATTTAGTAGGGTAATATTTTCATGAATAAAAATATTTATATGTTAAATATTATGTGGTTTGTATATTAAAATATTGAATTTTATTTTTTATATAGAAAAAGGAGCTAGGGAGACAGGTTGCTTGAATTGAAGTTTGGTTTGATGTCCATACCAAATTTTACAGTAGCTATGTGAATGAGTCTTCCTAAGACATTGGGTTATAAACTTTAATTATTATGTTTTTTTGTTGATTTTTATTTTACTTTCAATTTAAATGATATTTTATTGGGAGGTAATCATAATAAAATTGTGGGTTTCTAACTCTATGCACTCATAATCGATCTCCTAGGATGATCTTGTTGGTCAAGTCCTTAGGAAGGAGAAACCTAGTCATGTGTGCAGGATAGGTTCTAAACTATCCACATCTCAGGTCTTTAGTAGTTCATCAAGTCATTTTCCATGCCCATATCTTTTCCATGATATAAATATTCTCTCCCTCCATAAGATCAGAGAAAATTAATTGTTATGAAAAACACAATTCGAGAGTAGGGGAACATAATCTAGGAATAGGGGAGTCATAAAAAAATTAGAATGAAAAGTTCACCACCCTATAAAATGTATTGATTGAATTATATTATAAGATAACTAAAAATGTCCCCAATTAGATTTCCTCAATGGTTGGATGGAGTTAGAACTAAATTTCACAATTTAATAATCATTTAGAATACTAATTTTTATTACTTTAAATTAATATATATATATATAATAAATCATAATGTAGACATTGTAATAAAATAGTGTAGATGAAGTTAATATTCACTCATTAGGAGGTAGTTATGATGAGGATTGATTTTGAGCTCCATATTAGTGATGTTATTGTATAATTAAACTTGTGGGCTCACAACTATCTTATAGTAAACCCACTAGAACTTATGAGGTGAAAAAGGTGTTAGTAGATGATCCCATGCTATAGATATCAGAACTTAGAAGAATACACACCCAGATCACCACACCTTCCTCACAATCTAGTAGACACAAACAAACAAGAACAATCAGAATACAACAATTGGAAAAAAACAAAGGCAAAAGAACAATATTATTTTACATGGTTCATAAATGTGTCCTAATCCATGGGGGCACTTCAACTCCTTTATTCAAGTAAATGAAAGATTATTACAATTTTATCAGTTCCCAAAATCAGCCATGCATCATAAGTGATTCACCCTACTATCTGTAGTAGGATTCATCTGGTGTTTTTTGTAGTCACCTCACCTCAATATTTATAGATAGAATTCCACCTAAATTAATATTCATGTAAAATACTTTGTTTCGTTAATTCCTTCCACCACATAAAATCCTTCAATTATTTCATTTTCATGTTCTGAATATAGCACAAGATGAATGTTCTGTGTATTTCTTTTTTTTCCACATTGCCTCCAAACTGAGTGATCAATGTTAAATTTTGACTACATATTCCATTTGGGAAATCTGGTCACATAATCTAATTTTTAGTTATGTATAATATCTATTTTTTTATGTTTGAACATATATATCTTGGTTATTTTTTCTCCACTATCACCATACAAAAACATATAAAATTTAGTGCTTGAAATTTCTACTTTTGGTAGACTATCCCTTTGGTTTGAAAATGGTTTTAATAGCCGAGCCTAATAATATCCTACTTGAGAATCATTTTCAAGAATAACCACCAATCCCTCTATTATTTTCCACATACTTTATTCCACTCTTGAATCTCCTATCATAGTTAAAAAGGTTCCCCCACCATACTTATGGACATCCCATCCCAACTGAGATGCAAAACCACCTCAACACATCCCTGATTATGACCTTTGTCAACATCTTCTTTGGATTTTGATCTCCCTTTTCCTTCCATAGATCTATTACTTCATCCTCCAATAACTTTTAGATAAAATGGTACTTCATCTAAATTTCCTTTTCCTTGAATGAAACATTGTATTCTTGGATAAGTGAATCAAACTTTTTGAATCTCAAAAGAGCATCCCATCATCTTACCACCTTCTGAGATCTTCCACTATCCCCTTGTATCCAGATCATATCCTTCCCAACTTTCATCAATGATACATACTCTGCTTCTATTATTGAGAGTGAAACTATCAGTTGAAGCTTCGATATTTAGCTAACTATCATACCACCTAAAGTAAACTCATATTTGGTAGGGATCTTCTGACTATCCTCATATTCATAAAATTTAGAATCTTCAAACACTTGAAATTAATCATCCATTTAAAGAAAATTTCTATGATTTTGGATCCCTTTAAGTACCATAGAATCCACTTCACAACCTCCAAATGTTCTCTTCCAGGATTCAACATGAATTTGTTAAAAACTCTCATTGTTGGTGAAATGTTTAGTCTCATAAAAATCATGACATACATCAGTAATCCAACTGAAATATTATTAAAATTTAATAATTTACCAAAATTATTCATACATCATAAGTGATTCACCCTACTATTTATAGTAGGACTCATCTGGTTCTTCTGGTAGTCACCACCTCTCAATATTTGTAGATATAATTCTAACTAACTAGATACTCATAGATAATAATTTGTTTGGTCAAATCCTTCCACTGAATCAACTCCTCCAATTGGTCCATTATGTATGTTTTGAAGATATCTAAAAATGAATGTTGTGTTACTTTCCTTTTTTCCATATTACTTTCAAGATGAGTGATCAAGGGTAAATTCTAACTTCACCTTCTAGCTGTGACATCTGACTACATCATCTTACTATTAGGTCTGTATAAATTCTTTTTCTAATGACTAGACACCCTAATCTTGGTCATTTTTACTCCACCACCATCATCTAAAAACATAAAAAATTAGGCACTTGTAATTTCTCCTTCTAGTATACTACCCCTTTAGTTAGAAAATGGTTTTCACAGCTGATCCTAAAAATCTCTTACTTGATAATAATTTTCAAGAATCACATTAATACCTCTTTTAGATTCCATAGAATTTATTCTACTCTTGAATATTTTTTCACTATAAACATGGTTCCCCCACCATACTTCCCATTATATCATCCTAACTAAGATGTAACACTTCCTCAATGCATCCCTGACTACAACCCTTTTCAACATCTTCTCTCGATTTTGAGCTCCATCTATCTTCCATAGATCCAGCACTTCATCCTCAAATAACTTACAGATGAAATAATACTTCATCTAAATGTTATTTTTCATTTAATGAAACATTGGATTCTTGGATAAGTGAATCAAACTTTGTGAATCTCAAAAGAGTTTCCCATCATCTTGCCTCCTTCTAAGATCTTCCACCATCCTCTTCATCTTGATCAAATCCTTCCCGACTTTCATTAATGAGACATACTCTTATTTTATTTTTTAGAGTGAAACTATCATTTAAAGCTTCAATATATAGTTAACTATCATTCATCCTAAAGTAAACACATATTTGGTTGTTCTCTTCTGAATTCCTTCGTATCCATAAAATTCAGAATCTTCAAACCCTGAAAATGAATCATCCATTATAAAGTAAAGTGATATGATTTTTGATACCTTTAAGTACCATAGAATCAAATTCACATCCTCCTAATGTTATCTTCCAGGATTCAATGTGAATCTTCTGACAACTTTCACTTCTTGTGCAGTGTTTAGTCAAGTATAAATCATGAAATGCATATGGCTTCCAACTTCTGATTCATATTAAATATTCTCCATGTACTATACCTAATCTTATATTTAGGGTTCCTTCTCCTTTCTCAACTAAAAATATCCATCCAAGGGTGTGGTAACTATTTTTAACTCACCCATGTTGAAGTATTCCACTGCCTTCTAGATGTAATCTGACTCGCTCAGGTAAAATGTACCAACACTTAAGTCTCTCATAATCCTCATCCCTAAAATCTATTTCTTCATACCAATATTCTTCATCTCTAATATTCCAAAAAAACATCCATTAGTTTGTTGATAATTTCCTTAATTGGACCTACAATTATCATATCATCAATGTAGAGAAGTAAGATGATGAAACTCTCATCGTCGAACATCTTCCAATAATAGTAATGGTATGCATTGCTCTAGAAAAAACTTTTTCTCCTTTATGAAATAATTGAACTTTGTATTATAATTCCTTAGTGCTTTCATCAAATAGTAAAGTCTCTGGTTGAGATTGCACACAAGATCCTAGTTTTTATTATCCTTGAAACCATATAGCTACTCCATGTAGATCTTATAATCTAAGTATCTATAAAGTAATTTTGTCTTCACATCCATCTACTACAGATGAATCCCTTCAATGGAAAACAAACTAAACACCATATAAGTATTCATATGTTTAACTACTAGTGAAAAGATCTCTAAGAAATCCACACCTTTTGTTTATTAAAACCCCTTTATGGATATCTTTTACTTGTACCTCCACCTATCATCTGATTCTTATTTTAGCCAATACACCCATTTGTTTCGAAGGACTTTCTTCCCACTAGGTATCTTTATCATCTCCCATGTTCTAGAAACATTTGGGGGATCAATATCATATCTCATGGATAAATCCCACTAATTTGAGTCTTTTAAACTTCTCCCATATTATGAACTATCAAACTCTCCATCGTCTATTAGAATCAAGTAGTTTATATCACTCTCATACCTCTACATTTAGTGCCTATCTCTGGTAGATTTCTATAACTACTTTTATGGTTTATCTACTTTCAGTACTATAAATTTCAAAGATATACATTTTGTATGTTTTTATCAAGATTCCAAAATCCTTGATATTTTTGGTACTTTAGGACTTCACAACATCATAGTAACTTTACTACCTTTTAGAACATCCTTCAAAAAGTTTGGTGTTTCTGTTATTGATATACTTTATGAATTCTTTGAAACATTTGTAACCTTTGGATGTCCATTCAGTTCAAATTTTTCCTCTGGTTATAATTTAGTATCATCATAATTCTCTATTAAGTTCAAATACTTCCAAAAAAATTCTTCATTGAAGATCATAATTCAACTTCTAACCACCTTCCAAAGGTTGTTCTCCCAAAGTGAAAACCAAACTTTTCACTACTATATCCCATAAAGTAATATGCTTGAGACTTAGAATCAATATTTTCCCTATCCTCATAATTAAGATGGATGTAGGAAAGTATACTAAATATGGATATAATTCTATTAGTTCCTACTCCAAATAGGAAGGACTCCCATTGACTAAGTATGTCACACAATTCACTAATCCCACTCAAAAAACATTGGGGAATCCCACATGAATTCACATACCCCTTACTTTTTTAACCAAAATTTGATTTAACCTCTCCAAAACTCTTTTATGTTCTATAATACCTAATATTTTATTCTCAAAGTATATGTCTTTCCACTAGTAGAACCTTTAAAATTCCATGCTTCTGTACTCCCTACCATTATCATACCTCAAACACTTTAGCTTGAAATTGGTCTCATTTTCCACCATGAATCTCGATCGAATGATGATTTTGAATACCATGGACTTTTTCTTAAGAAATAACACCCACACATTCTATGTTTCATCATTTATTAAAGTTACATAGTAGAGAGATCCTCTATGAGAACAAACTGAAGCTAGTCCCTATACATATGTATAAACCAACACTAAATTTTGATTCTTTAGTGCCTTACATTCCATTTAGAAGGACTCCTTTTATTTCTTACCTAGAATAATTTCCTCGCATGTTCCATACTCCATGCTTCTGACCTTAAACATCCCTTTAGCATATAGGAATTTCATTCCATTATCACTAAGGTGACTCGAACAGTCATTCCATAACTTTACTAAAGTTACTTATCTAACATGCATCACAAATTATATTACTCTCATTAGGTACAAAGTTTCATCCTTCAGTCATTTTGGTACAACCATGAAGCTTGGTAAAATCTTCCACACTCTATTCATGAATGTTGTACAAAAACCCATATCGTCTAGTTTTACAATGAAAATTAAGTTATTCCTTAATCTTGGGATGTGTTTTAATCCTTACAAATCAAGAAATATTACACTCCTTGTCTGGATGAAAATTTATCCCATGCTATATATACCCTTTTATCATATGCTATATATACCCTTTTGAATCTTCTAGTAATATTTTTCTTCATACTTTCACTCTAAAATGTTGAGTGAAATGAATATCCAGAGTCTTTCACCCAAGAATTATATAAAATAGTGTCACTTAGGAGTAATCAACTCCAATCTTCCAATATAGTATTCACAGAACTACTCTTGGAAGTGTATCTTCCATATTTAACTCTATTCTCATTGCAATCCTTTTTAAGGTGGTCTTTTTTCCCATAATTCCAACACATGGGACCACCTTCCACCAAGCTGATACTTCTTTGTCTTCTCCTTAATTTACCTTTCTTGTGAACCTTCCATGTTGTGGGTTTTCCTCTTCCTTCCAAACTATATGAATTACCAAAAGATACCCACATCTCCTTTTGATGAAGCTCCTCATTCAATATCAGGTCCCTCATTTTAGAAAACACTGGGTCATTATTCCCACTCAAGTTACTCCCAGTAGTGTCCATTGGATCACATGATTTAGGGATTGATGATAGTAACATATTCACTCATTCTAGATATCTGAATTTCACCTTCAGTGAATCTAATTGAATACTTATCATGTTGAATTCATTAATATGATTGAAAAAAAATTACCTTCTGATGTACTCATGTCGAACAGTCTCCTTAACATTAACACTTTTTTCATCATCATAGTCTTCTCATACATGTCAACGAGGGTATTCATAAGTTATGATATGGTATTCAATTCCTGGATATTAAAATCCACATTCCAAGATAATGACATTTATATCAACCCTAGTGCTTTATTGTCCAACCTCACTCATTATTCATTCGTCATCACTTCCATCTTGGTGACCATAAACTAATTATATAGAAGACAATATTATATCTACATTTTATAGAACCCAAAAAAAATTCTGTCAAAATTTTACACCCTAACCTTACCATACTCCAACACCATTCCTCTGGAAAAAAATTTAACTCCCTCTAACTTTTGGTAAACATAAAAGAGAGATCATGAACTAATTTTTAGTATTATCATATAAGGAAAAGGGAAAAATGATGCTCTTGAGCTGATATTTTAAACACATTTACTAGGTTATGATCATTTGGAACACTCCAATTGAAGATTTGATAGCAGTTTTTTGGATCATTACAATCTTATGATAAACCCACCAAAACTTATGAGGTAGAAACAAAGTATCAGCAGATGAGCTTTCTCTACAGAAACAAGAACATGGATGACTACACACCTAAATCATCGCACCTTCTACACAATATTTTAGATACACATAGATAATAATGATTATAAGGAATAGTCAAAATAAAAATAAAGGAAAAAAGAGAAATGTTATTTTATGTGATTCGGACTTGCTTTTCAATCCATGGGGTGATACTCAAACTCCTTTATTCAAGTAAATAGAATATGATTACAATTAAATTAGTATGAAAAATCAATCATATATTAAAATTTATTCACCCTATTATTTTTAGTATAACTCATATGATGCTTCTAATAGTAGTCCCCCCTGATCTTTGTGGGGTGAAGTCCACCTAACCTGATCTTCATGGAAAATCCTCCATTTTTTCAGTTCCTTACACCACCCCAACTCCTATAGCTAGTCCACTGTACATATATTGAATATCTTTCAAGATGGATCCTATTTGGATTTCCTTTTTTCCACACTACCTATGAGATGAGTGTTTAAGGGTGACTTTTGAATGTACCTTCCAGTTGTGATGTCTGATTGCATCATCCAACTATCAGGTTTTCATAAATTCTAATTTTATAATGTTTAGAAATATATATTTTGGTTTATTGTGATTCACCACCATTATCCAAAACCATCAAAAATTATGAACCTGAAATTTCTCTTTCTGGTAGACTATTTCTTTAGTTAGAAAATTGGTTTCATATCCAAGCCTAACATAAACTGAGTACTTATAAATTATTATGTAATATAATATTTTATTTTTTTATTTCTTATTAAAGTTATATAGATCTAATTTGACCGTGTTTATTTTATTAAATTCATATCAAGTTAGGTTATGTAGGGATACATCAGTTTTATCTATGTTGGTTCAGTTTGTTTTAGTTTATTTTAAGTTGGATTGGATTGATTCAGTTTGATATAGGTTAGGTCAGTGCATGCTAGGTTAGTATGGGTCTATTTAATTAAAAATTGGATTGGTTTATTTTTTATTTATTCCTACCCATTTGAGTCTTGTTAGGTTATATCCATTCATGTAGGTTTGATTCAGTTTGGTTCAAGTTAGGTTTGGTCAAGGGGATTCAATTTTATTTTTTTAAAATTAGTTTCATTTCATTCATTTTTGTACTGATTGAATCTTGTTTTAGTTGGGTTAGGTTGGATTAGGTTGAGTTGGTTTCACTAATTTTGGATTATATAAGGTCAAATCCTTTCTATTATATCTGATATAATTTAATTCATTTTAATTTTATATGTTTTGTTTCATTTTATTTAAGTTTAATTCATTTTTTTCGAGAAAACTTAGGTCATATAAATTAGGATCAGTTTGATTCAATTTGTTTCACTTTTTTTCATTTTATTTTTATTTAGGTTTGGTCGATTTGGTTCAGTTAAATTCAATTCATACCAATTTAGGTTTATTTGGTTATGTTTTTTAAGGTTGGATCATTTTTCATTGGTTAAATTTAGTTCAAATCCATATAGGTAAGTTAAATTTAGTTCAACAAGGTTTAGTTTTATTCATTTGTATTTAATTTGAGTCAATTTTTTTATTTTGATCTGTTCAATTCCAATTAGGTTTTTATGATTCTCTTGTGTATAGTGTAAGTTAGCTCAAGTTGATTTTGGTTCATTTCAGGTTAGTTTAGGTCAATTCAGATTGATTTTTTTTAGTTTGGTTTTATTTGGTTTAGTTTGGTAAGATTTATTTTTGGTTTGATTTGGTTATTTGGTTACATTCCTATTAGTTTTAGTCATCTTGATTTGCTCCATTCATGATTTGTTCAGTGTAATTCAATCAATTCAGTTTGGTGTATGAAAACAACACAATTTTACCATTGAACCCTTAGAATATTTTAAATTATATTTTGGTACTTTTTGAGGAGTCGGCACGAAGTAGCAAGAATCGCAAATCCTCAATAATAATATATTATTTTTATCTTGCATGCACACATTCTTGAGAAAAATGATTTTCCTCTTGAAAGGGGTGTTGGAATGAAATTATAACACTATGGTTATGATTGAAACATAGGTTTTACCATAGGGGTGGTCACTACTACAAAACACGCCTTTAATAGTGCTAGTAATTATCAACGCTATAACAAAACACTGATAAATGGCATATTTATCAGCACTAAATAAAGTGCTCATAAATTTAACCTTTTATCAGTGCGTCTTTTTCAATGCTAATAAAAGAAAAACTTTATCAACACTTTATTTTTAGTGCTAATAAAGTTATTCTTTATCAGTGCGTTATTTTTAGCGCTGATAAAGGGTATCCTTTATCAGCGCTTTATTTTTAGCATTGATATAGGGTATCCTTTATCAATGCATTAATTTTAGCGCTGATAAAGGGTATCTTTTAACAGCACTTTATTTTTAGTGCTGATTAATATTTATATAAATAAAATTAAATAATTAAATAAAATAATAATAAAAAATGTGTTTATTAAAAAATATATTGCAAATTTTATTAATTAAATAATTATTGATAAAAATGAATAGATTGATTATACATTATTAATTATTAAACATTTTATTAATTAGATAATTATGATAATTGATGATATTAAATTGTATATATTAAATATATAGATATATATTAATGTATATAAATATGATTTATATATTACAAAATATTTATGCACTTTATATTAAATAGTCATATATTTATTGAATAATGGTTTATAATTAAAAATTAATATGAATTAAAAATATTGACTATAATTGCATAATACTCGACATATAATTGAATGTCATTTGATTTTTTTAATTTAATATAGATCAAATATGTGTTATATTGATTTTATATATACGTAATTAATGCATTTTTATATACAATGCACAGACACCAAACTTATCCATTTTTTCAATATTGTTAAAGTGTACTTATTCTTAATTTATTCAATTTCACTCAATTTTAACATAGATGCATGCACTTAAAAGGAGATATTCATTAATAATGTTAAAAATATATATTTTTAAAAAAATATTTATAAATAAATATATTTATAAATGTACAGTCACTATATTTATACAATTATATATTTATAATTATAAATAGATAAATATTTTTTTAAAATTATTTATATAATTATAAATAAATAATTATGTATATTTAAATAATTATTAAATTTATAATAAATATACATAAATAATGAATATATTTACTATATTTATATTTATATATATTTATTAAATATATATATAATTATATAAATATATATAATGATATAAATAATATTTTTAAAAAATATTTCTATAATTAGAAATAAATAATTATAAAATTTTAATAAATATATTTAAAAAGGAATATATTTAATATATTGATATTTATATATATTTATCAAGTATTTATAAATTTTTACAATTTTTTATTTATATTTATAATTATAAATCCTTTAACAGCGCTTTGTTAATAACTGCTGATAAAAGAATCTTTATCAGTGTGGAAATAGCGTTGATAAAGATGAGGATTTATTAGTGCTAAATAAAGCACTGGTAAAATGAAGATTTATCAGTGCTCTGATTTTAGCACTGATAAATATTGGTTTTATCAACACTTATTCATAAGCGTTGATAAAAGTGTCTCGATATATTTTAAAAACCCTAACCATTTGTAAACTCGTCGTGATATCAGGATATTTCTGCAGAATCCACCCACTTTCGGCGCTTTTTCGTAGTGAATCGAAGCTCGAATCACACCACTCGATTGTTATTGATGCTCCAATTGCATGAACATCTCATCTAACATCAATTTTTTTATTGTAGTTGTGATGTGGGTGGGGTTTCACATCACTTTCTGGAAATTTCTCCACCTGAGGTAGGTGGTTCCATGCCCTAACAATTTTAGATAATTTAATTTGCTCACTTGTTTAATTTTCACATGATCTATAGTTTATTTTGGTGGTGTGAACATGTTTTGGAAATTCTTTGACATTCATTTGTGTTGAAAATAAATTTTCTAAAGAGAAATTGTTATGCTTCTATATAGTCCTTATTGTGAAAAATCAGTGGAAGTGTTCAATTAATTGTTTGAGTAGTGAGAAATTTGTTTTTGTGGGTGCTTAAGGTGTGTGTGTGTTGAAAAAGAATTTTTGATGGGAAATGGATCATTTTGGGCATGTTAGTCTTGTTGTGTGATTTTGAGTATGAGTTCTGAAGTGTTTAAATAATGAAGAATTTGTTTTAGAAATGAAATTTGGGATGTGGAAATGGTTTATTAAATGGTGTGAGTGATGAAAAATGTGTTTTCATGTGGTTTGGTGTGATTTGTGTTGGGTTTGGGTTTTGTAACAGAAAATGGCTATGTTGTGTGTGTGTGTTTTAGTATGGTGTTCTGTGGAGGGGTTTTATGGGTTATTTGAAAGGTAAAAAAAAATTAAAGGCACATAAATGAGGATAGGTTTTGAAGTAAGTTCTTAAAGGAAATTGAAATAATTTTCCATGTTGAACATGTTGTACCGTTTTTTAATGTGAATTGTGAATTATTTTATAAAGGATGGAAGTCATATTTTGAAAATGATTTCGGGTTGTGTATAAATTTGTAAAAAAAGTGACTTGCTATGGAATTGGTTGTGAATTGGTGTAAACTTTTGTTTTTTTAATTTGAAGTGTTCTATAAATTAGTTAATAGATTTTTTAAATTATATAAGTGTTGAAAATTATGTTCTATGTGGTTATGTGGTGCATTTGATTTTAAAAGTAGCATTTTCATGTGAACTTGGGTGTGTTTTTGATGTAAAGCCTTACGGTTCCTCTTGGGGTTATTTTAGAAAACTTTTTAAATGAATTATTAACATACATAATAGGTTTGTATCATGTTTGTGAAATTATTTGGTGTTCATATGTTTTCAATTGGGGTTTGGTTATACAAGTAGTGGCACACTATGTGTATTTTGTTTGGCATGACTTGTATTTATAAATGTGTTGTGTTAGTGACACGTGAATGTGAAACTTGATTGAGCACAAATAAAAGGGAATCATGGGTAATTGGGTAACTTTATTGTGTTGTGTTAGGGAATATTTATGTTTTCACAGTAAAATAATTATCCATATAACTCATGTATTATTTCATATATATGTTTAATTCATTTCTTTTTAGTATTACTCACATAATAATTGTTTTCTTATACAGGTGGATTATTTTGTTCGAGTCGGGGTGCTCTATCTAACTTTCATGATTCTTCTCCCTTAAAATCTTTTCACCCATGTAGTGGTACATTTATCACTTTCTTTCAGGTTACCTCCACTTCCTTTGTAGGAAGAGCAGTGATACTGCCTCTGCTCAATCACAAAGGTAATATTGATGTTTTCACAATAAAATAACTATCCATAGAATTAATTTATCATTTCATATTTATATTTAATTCATTTATTTTTAGAATTTATTACATAATAATTGTTTTCTTATATAGGTGGATTATTTTATTCGAGTTGGGGCGCTCTGTCCAACATTCATGCTTCTTCTCTCTTAAAATCTTTTCACCCATGCAGTGGTGCATTTATCACTTTATTTAAATTTACCTTCATTGCCTTTTCAAGAAGAAAAACGAAGCTGCCTCTGCTCAATCAGATAGTTAATCTTGATGCTTGCACAGTAAAATCATTGTCCATGTAATTAATGTATTATTTCATATTTATGTTTAATTCATTTATTTTTAGTATTACTCACAGAATAATTGTTTTCTTATACAGGTGGATTATTTTGTTCAAGTTGGGTGATATGTCCAAATTTCATGTTTCTTCACCCTTAAAATATTTTCACCCAAGTAGTGGTACATTTATCACTTTCTTTCAAGTTACCTCCACTTACTTTGTAGGAAGAGAAACGATGCTGCCTTTGCTCAATCACAGAGGTAATCTTGATATTTACACAGTAAAATTATTGTCCATATAATTAATGTATTTTTTTCATATTTATGTTTAATTTATTTATTCTTAGTATTACTCACATAATAATTGTTTTCTTATATAGGTGAATTCTTTTGTTCAAGTTGATGTGGTTTTTTCAAAGCTGCTTGTGCAGTGTTGGAAGTTCGATAAAGAAATTCAATGGAAATCGTGGAAACATTGATAGTTATGATTGTTTTTTAATGTATGTAATAATTTTTATTTATGTAATTATATAAAATAAATAAATTTCTATAATATAATTTTTTTTCTGGTATTTATGTTGTAAATTTCATTTCATTTAAATTCTGTATTGGAACTTTTTTTGTTGATATAACTAGTTTGTTTCTGGTGTTTCTAGTGCTTCTGGTGTTGTGGTGTGTTGTAACATCACACTGTAGTGGTGATATAGTGTGCTATTACAACATACTGTAGTATGTCCTTTTATTAGTGCTTTTGAAAGCACTAGTAAAGAGATTCTTTATCAACACTTTAAAAAATTCTGATAAAGAACTCATTTATCAGCGCTTCTATGGAGTTGATAAAGAAATATTTTAGCAGTGCTTTAAGAATCACTGATAAATGTGTTTTTTATTAGTGATTTTTAAAGTGATGATAAAGGTTATATTTATCAGTGCTTTTATTCGTGCTGATAAATGTTCCCTTTATCAGTGCTTTTTCAGCGCTGATAAAAGTCATGGGATTTTTACGTTTCTCACATTGTCATCACTTTTCTAACACTGATAAAGTTCATTTCTAACACTGTTAAAGGCATGTTTTGTATTAGTGGGTATAATTATTATTTTCATTGAGGACCCAGAGACTTGGTTGTCATTGGCAAACTCGGTTTTGAATTTAAAAAGAGAAATTATGAGTATATTGATTATTGCATTGGTGGAGAATAAATTGTCTAACTATATACAATGAACCTATACACCCACATTCATCTCAAACCCCAGGGTTAGACACATTAACCATAGGGATTGAGGGTGCCAATGGGAGGATTTCTTGAGAGGTAGTAACTACTAATTAGGATCAATTATGACAACGAGTGTGGGGCCTTCATCAATGAATGATCATATTTCGATGTAGGGATAAATTATTTTACTTCGTTCTACATGGATTACCCACTAGAATTATTATTTTATTTTAATTCTTCCTCCATGTTTTTCTACTATTGAATTTATAAAAGTAAATTCTATTCTCTTCCTGAATTATTTGTTGCAACTATAATATTAATCATCATTATTTTTTCTTTACTTAGAGAGTAATGATTTTGATTATTATTCTAATAGGATCGCATAGCTATAACATTGTTCTATGTGGTGGTGATGACTAGTGGACAAGAAGTCAAATTATTATTCTTCCTCTCCCTTACCTCTCTATATTATTCTCTCTTATTCCTCTCTCTTCTTCTTCTCACTTGTGGACAATGGATGCTGGTAGGGAAACGTGGTGGCTTAGCGAGGAAGATGGTGGTATGGTGTGATGAGGACTTGATGGGGAAAGTGAAGTGATGGTGAGACCAAATAATGAGTTTAAAATGAGGATTGTCTACTGACATGGTTGATGGTGTGCATGTGGAGGATTGGTCGCTATCGCAGTGAGTGGTATGCATGAGTAGGGATAGCCGATGGCAGGCATAGGGGAGGTCAACCATGTCATGACCAGCACCGCACACGAGACAATGAATCACTTAGGACAATGCAATTAGGGGATGTGGTTCCTTAATGGAGTTGTAGTGCGGCCCCGCTAGTGTGATTGGGGCCCACTAGCTTGGTCCAGGTTAGGCAGTACCTCTAGGCTAACCACCCAAGTTGGTCTAGTAGGCCAGACCATGCGGGCCAGCCCACGTCAGCCCAATCAATGGGTTCAAGCAAGATACCTGGGCCAGGTCTTCTTAACCCAACCCAGTGCAAAGTGTGTACGCCCACACACCCACACCAGATTACACATGAGGAACACTTGCCTCGTTGTTGCATTCCTCGAGGGATGCCACATGGCCCAAACTCTACCTTCATGGAATCTTTATGACTTCTTCACTGAGTGTCTATTTTAGGAAAATAAATAATTTATTCCGAGTATTTTTTCATGTAGATTTCAATGGTGAAGTTTGTTCAGAAATATGAGATAATTTGTGAGGCGAGATAGGTAGGATTTTTATTTAGCCTTTTGGGACTGATGAAGAGGTTTTGGACATGATGATTGAATCATTCTTAAGGACTAAACTCCCCTAAAAGTATGTTTCAAGGAACAAGTTCTCCATCATCCTCATATAGGGTTGGTATCCCCATCCCCACATACTCGAGGCATGAGATCCTTTAGTTGTGGATTAGATATCCCCTCTACCCAAAGTGATTGGATAGAATGCAAGATTCTCCAATGGATTCGATATACCCCACATTCTAAGGGTGTGAAATCCTCCATTGTAGTTCTTGAGAAGTTCTATGGGTTATTGGTTGGGTAATTCAAAATCTCATGGTTGTGCACTGACTCTTTATGATTGGGATGCGTATAGTAAGACTTCCTTAAATGTATCAGGTTTCTCCCTTCAAGTAATATCTAGGTTATAAGTTTTTGTATTCCCCTCCTATGTGGTTTAGAGCCAAATTATCATTTTTATTTCCTTTTTGGTTTTCAGGATGTCCTACTGGGTATATATATACTCACCCATGCATGGGAGTCTATTCCCACATGTGTCACATCTTATGTAGATTTCATATAGTTCAGTGGGGGCCTCAGTGGATTTGGTTTCTATGGAGCTTAGTAGTACCTGAGAGTAGTTGTAACGGGAAATGTTCATATTAAGAGTTTGGAATTGTGGGGACATCTTCTCTACTATCATTTAGGTCAGTGAAATCCCTTGGCTATTATGGCGCATGTGTTTTCCCCTTGTAACTTTTGGTATTGCACTGGTTATGTCTTGTGGGATTTAGTGTTTGTTGCATGCATTCTTATTTATTTATTTATACTGGGTTTTTCCTTTATATTCTTCTTCATTATTATATCCTATGTGGAGGTGTGCATTTCATATAGGTATAATAGGCTAAGGTATCCCATTATGAGTTATGCCTACTCGATGCTAGTCATCAGCCTATAGACTATTAGAGGTGAGTTTGGGGCGGCACTATAGACTAATCGCCACCTAACAGGGATCCTTGTGATTGATTCCCATGACTTTTAATCACATTCCATAAAAAAATAAGATGGCGTAAAGGGTAGATCATGATAAACCTCAAAAAAACACTCACCACACCGTAACCAATAAAGAATCAGACCCCAGAATAAGATCACACAATAGATATAGAAGTAACAACACCATAAGATCAAAGTATTTGAAAACATAACACAAAAATGATTCTATGATCAAGGGAAATGAATAAATAGGAAGATCACTTACCCAAAGAGACGCAGTGCAACAACCCTGATGATCAATCACCGAATGAAGTGATCTGGAAGGAGAGGAGGTCCCAAAAATCACCTGGGATGGCTCCTAAGTCGATAGATAAGAGGTTGTAGTTGAATAATAAATAAAATCAATCTTTCATCATTTTAAAACTCACCCACCTTAATCAATACACGGTGAGTAAACCCTTCACATCGTGTAGTTCCTGATTAAAAAGGCTCGCTGAAAAATGCATCGCCTTGGATTAAAATACCGATCCCAACCATTTCACTACATGTAAACTTTTCATAGCATGTAATCTTTTCACACTTTGAACCAAACTTACAACATCTTCCCAGCAACAAATATATGATTTGAATGTTTTTCAAGGTGTTTAAATCTTTCATAACGTGCAATTATTTCACGATGTGAAATCTCTCATCAAATAGCAAGTAGTATAGATTCTGCTCAAAATCCAAAACCAACACTAGTGTTCTCCGAAATTGGGAAGAACCCCGAAAATCCTTTAACGCATTTATACCCAAAATACATTAATTCAAACAAACATACATTCCTGAACTTTAGTTCATTTTCCCCAAAAAACACTCTCTATCCTTGGGAGTCCCAATACGTACCCAAATAAATAGGGAAATAAAAGGAGAGAAGATAAATACCTAAAATAAGGTAATTGGATGTTTCAAACTCCCTACCATAAGAATTTTCATCCCTAGGACATCATATGAAATAATGGTGCCTAAAAAGAGGTGAGTTCATTTCTCCCTCATCAATGATTTGCAATCCCAAGTCTCGTGAGAATCTAATTGGTTAACCATAACACTCTGACCAATGGAATCAATTTCTCATGTAAGACTTTTACCTTAGAGTCAACAATCACCACTGGATGATCCAAAACAAAAACATCTGGCTCCAAATTGATCTCTTACCAAATCAAAATGTGAGATGGATCATGATGATATTTCATGATTTACCAGATGTTGATGTATATCTTGAATCCTCACTGACGTCTCCTGAACGAGACTTGGTCCCACCAAAGAGGCATCGCCCACCTCTTCCCAACAAAGAGGTAATTTGCATAGGCATCCATACAAAGACTCAAAGGGAGTCATTTTGATCAATGACTGATAATTGTTGTTATAAGATAACCTATGATCCACTAAAATCAAAGACAAATTCATAGATCATATTCTATAGGATCTGAATAACATGATTTGTTTGGACATCTATCTATGGATGGTAAGTTGTACTCAATCTGACCTGAGTCCTCATCACCTCTTAGAGAATCTTCCAAAATGATGAGGTAAACTGAGGATCCTTTTCTAAAACAATGGAAGAAGTAACCCCATGTAACCTCATGATATCTTGTACATACAGTTTACTCGGGTATTCAAATTTAGTGGTGTGTCTGATTGGAATGAAAAGAGATAACTTTTTCAACTGATCAACCACCACCCCAGAAATCATTCCTCCCTCAGGGATTCTATGGTAATCCAAAAAAAAATTCCATGGATACCTCATCCTATTTCCAAACTAGCATCGGAAGAGGCTGGAGAAACCCAAAAGGTTTTAGATGCTCTTTATTTATCTTTTGGAAGTTGTAACAGTGGGACACATAGTCTTTAATGTCATGATTTATACCCAGCCACCAAAATCACCATCTCATGCCATAATACATCTTCATAGTTCCTAGATGGGCACCCCATAAATAACTATGACATTAAAAAAACTGATTTCCTCATAGATTTATACATGATAAACTAATTCCCAAAATAGAGAATACAATCTAAAGAGATAGACCAACCAAAAATGGTCTCCCTGATATATAAGGTCTCTCGAATTCCCCTAAAATCTCCATATTTTTGTAACTATATAGAATGTTCTCAATGAGAGATGGTGATAACTAAACACTGTTCAAAATCGTACCTGAAATATCCTCCTAAGCATCCAAGTGAAATTGAGCAAAGAGCCCCATAAGGTTCCACTCTTCAATTCCAAAACAGCCTGCAATGGTACTTTCCTACTAAGAGCATCTGCAACAACATTCTCCTTCCCTAAGGTGTAGTAGATGAAAAAGTAAAATGTCTGAAGGTATTCCACCCACCTCCTTTGTCATAGATTCAATTATTTCTAAGAAAATATATATCCCAGACTCTTATGGTCAGAAAAGACCATGAACCTCTCCCTAAAAATATGGTGTTTCCAACATTTAAGTGTATGCATAACCACGACAAGCTCTAAATCATGAGTGAAGAATTTATTCTTATGTAGTTGAAGTTGGAAAGAGCCATAAGCCACCACATGATCATCATGCATAATAATGAAACTCAAACCAGCACTAGAAATATCACATAAAACCACATACCCCTTACCAGGATCAGGTGAGATCAGAATAGGAGTCGATATCAGAAGTAGTTTTAGCTCATTAAAAGAAGACTGACACTTTTCATCCCATATGAATTTCAACCCTTTATTTATTAGAATAGTCAAAGGTAACACTAACTTTGATAAATCCTTGACGAACCGTCGATAATATCTTGAAATACCATGGAAGCTCCAAATTTAAAAGAGATTACATAGATCTTCCCTTGACAAGATATCCTTTACCTTCTCAGGATCAACTGATAATCCATGTTTATAAATTACATTCCCTAATAAATTCTCTTCTTGGATGCAAAAATTTCATTTCAAAAGATTTACGTACAAATGGTGACTCCTCAGGATTTCTAGAACCAACCTCAAATGGTTCTTATTCTCATGCTTGGATCTCAAATAAAACAAAATATCATCCATAAGAACTACCACAAAAGCTTCTAAATTCTCGTGGAATATTTGATTCATCACATCCATAAAAACTATAGGATAATTAGTCATACCAAATGGCATCATAAGATATGTGTAATGTCCATAACTAATTATGAAAGTTGTCTTTGGTATATCAAACTCTCAAGCTCTGAGCTGATGATAACCCAACCAAAGATCAATCTTCGAAAAGCACTTTTCCCCCTTTGACTAGTCAAACAAATCATCCACAAAGGGGTAAGGGATACTTGTTCTTAATTGTTACCTGTTTCAACTTATGATAGTCCACACACAATAGAATTGAAGAATTTTCCTTCTTATAAAAGTTTATAGGGGTTTCTTAAGGTGAAACACTAGGGTGAACAAAACTTTTCTTCATCAGATCATCCAATTGAATCTTGATCTCTTTCATCTCTACTAGTTCCATATGATAAGAGTGTATCGAAATAATCTGTGTACCTGTAACCAATTCAATCATAAAATCTACCTCAGTATCTGGAGTAAGACCAAAGAAATCATCTGGGAAAATTTCAATAAAGTATCGAACAACAATGGGAAGATCCACAATAGAAAAAATATCATTGGGATCAACTATTACAGTAGACAACAAACTCCTGAGAAGTGGGAGGGAAGTTCATGCACGACCATACCTCGGGCCCCACTCTCCCTAAAACACCCTAGAGATACCATCAACCACCATAAATGAGACATGACAATGATAAAAATAAGCCTATATATGATTAGAAACAATCCAAGCTATACCAATGATGACATCAAACAAATCCAGATAAAGAACAAGGAAATCCCATACTAACTTTGCATTAGCTATTGATCATGAACAAGGACACCAAAACCCCTGCTCTTTCAACTTCCCAAGAGGTGTCACTAACTCCATAACAAAGGAAATGAGCTTCATTGGAAGTTTAATCATATCAATAAAATGGCCAGAAATAAATGAGTGGGAAGCACCTATATCAAATAACACAATCACTACTGAAAATGCAATAGATATGGTACATATCACTATTGTTGGACCCGCATCTACCTCCTTTGGAAAATCATTAACTATATGAAGGTTATTCACTCCTAAGGCCAATGGTTGGAGCCCTATAGTCTTTGAAGCATCATAATGTTCCACAGTAGTCTTTGGAACCAACAATACCTGACCATGACGAGATGTAGACATAGCCTGACAGAAAATTTGTAGATAACCATAATGCCCACAACCGTTACACATCTTCACAGGTGCAGAACAATAACATCGGGTGTACCCAACATTTACCCACTATTAGCAAGATAGGGGAACAATACTAGTCATAACTGAAGCTACATAGGAGGCCTACTAATGATAACCACCCCCACTACTCCTGTGATGATCATGACACTCCCGCATTCCATTGAAGTTGTCACTGGGTATAATAGAAGGGGAATAATAATCAAAATTTCCTGCCATATTCATCTCTGTCATCATTTCCCTATCTACCATCTCTATGTAGGTTGAAAGATTTAGCATAAATACATGTGATCTGATATCCAATCGCAAACTCCACAGGTACTTTTAAGCCTTTATCTAGTCATTCTTTACTACCTCTAGAGAAAAAAAACAAGCTCATCAAACTTATTAGTGTATTCCAACACCAAATGCTCTCCCTACTGTAAGGAGAGGGACTCAAGAGAATTCTCAATCATCAATGACTCTGGAAAAACCCACTATAATAATAGGTTCTTGAAACCCTTTCAATCCAAGACCACATGCCTATCTGCATGTACCATGGAATCTCACCATCACTTGTTGGGAGACTCAAGTATGAAAGTCACACACTTCACCTTGATACTCTTAGGTGTATCCAATAATTCAAATACCTTATCTATATTTTTCATCTAGTCTTATGCCTCTTGAGGTTCATTCATACCCTTAAAGGATAATGGATTCTCATGTAATAACTCTCGTAATCAATCCCTTTCTCCTCTAACTCCTGGAGGTACCTTAAGAATTGCGCTCTGGACTTGGGGTAAATTTTTTTCGATAGCACAAACTTCCCGTACGATAGCCTCGATAATATTTTAATCCATAGGTGGATTCCCTTGAGGATCTTCTACTGCACCCACCTGATGAACCCATGGAAGATGTCTCACGGGCATATTACTGCATAGAGAAACAAAAGAAATGATCATACAATAGGATAATCTCAGCTCAAACCTGAAAATCATAAGAAAAAATTGAGATTAAGATCAAGAACTCAAAATAAGAGACACACATCCCAACATCTCATGGTAACTTGAGTCTCGTCAAGAGCTAGTTAGGAACTCACCGCAACCTACCTCTCAAGTTCTAATAATCCTATCTCCAGTTTACCAAACATCCCAAGATAAGGAATCTTAAGTAAAAAACCTCCTCTAATACAAAACTATTATGAACTCGACCTAGGTACCCTCTCAAACTAGTACCTAACCTGAACCATCACATTCCTGAAAGGAGTTCTCGATCCCCATGGGTTGGCGATTAGCACCCATGCATCAAAAACAACCAGAGGGGTGATTTCACCCAACCTAAAGCAGACAACATGGAATATATATATACACATAATGGGAAGAAAGAATAGAATAAACAACAACAATATATGTCTTAAAAAAGGAAATAAGAGAAGCGATTCAACTCAAAAGTAGATAAACAATCTTTAAAATAAAATTACAATAGAAAAGGACGACTAGAACTGAAACACATACTCCATGTCATAGCATGGGAAAACTCCCACCATCTCACCACCATCTACCTAGACACAGCTGACAAAAACCTCATTGCCTCACTATGATGCCTTGTCTTTCCCTGCATCAAAATAAATAACAAGGTCTACACACCACCAAAGGGATGAGCGGGGTGTGAGCTAAATAGGCTCAGTAGGATCCCACCCAGGTGTTCCATATCAAGTATTTGTACAAAAATCTAAACATGATAAACTTTAAATAAAAGAAGGCATGATAAATAGTTAAATAGTTTTTATATCAAAATCATGGTAAAACATTTCCCCTTTTTTCATAGTTCCAACTAACTCAGGTAAAATAGTTTTAAAGAATTTTATATACATCAAAGTAGTAAAATCAAAGAAAAGAATGTATCTCATGTCATATCAAATACATTTAGGTTCAAGATAAAATATTGCAAGCCAAAACATAGGTGACATCACACTAAGGATCACTACGGGTTAGGCTAGCTAGGGCACTCGTACCTAGACATAGAAAATCATGTGCATTAAGCCTCTAAACATATACATTGAATCTAGAGCATAGAGGAACACTCTAGAAAGTGAACCTCCCAATAGTGTCTAACAAGTATCTGGAACAACAGACCTAGGGAGCAGAGGAACACCACATGATTGAATGCCTGATAGTATCAACGGATGAGGCCTATTACTACACCTTGCACCTAAGTACCCAAGGCTTCCCATGTGCTATATTTTCCAAACCATTTCATCAAAACCATGATTTGAAAACCATTTCATAAATCTATTTCACAATTCTTTGGAAATACCTTTTCTTTTACCAAAATAAGGGGAAATCCATTTTTTCTCAAAAAAAACCATTTTTACACACACAATTCAATCATGTCGATTCATTTATAAATCAATTTATAAAACCAAAGTAATATGGTTCATCCAACATAGGCTAGATATGAAACCACATGCCTCAAATTCGGGTCGCACATGCCCGCAACGGGATCCACTGATTAGAAAGGACCATAAGGTCAATAATAGAGGACCTGAGATTGATTCCCATGTCTTTGAATCACATCCCACAAACAAAGAAGATGGAAGAAAAGGTAGATCATGATAAACCTCAAAGAACAATCACTCGCAACACTACAACCAATAAAGGATTGGCCCCCATAAGAATATCACATAGTGAATCTAGAAGGAAGAACACCACGAGATCAAAAAACATGAAAACATAGAACAATAGTGCTGCTACGATCAAGGGAAATGAAAAAAAAGTTAGATCACTTACCCAGAGAGACGCAATGCAGCAACCCTGGTGATAAAGCGTCGAATGAAGCAATCCAAAAGGAGCATAGGTCCCCAAAATTGCCTGGGATAGCTCCTAGGTCAAGAGAGAAGAGGTTACAGCCGAATAAGAAATAAAATCAATCATTAAACATTTTAAAACTCACTTTCCCTGATCAATACACAACGTGTAAACCTTTCACATCATGTAATTCCCAATTAAAAAGTCCTATTGAAAAACATGTCGCCTCATATTAAAATACTGATCCCAACCATTTCATGATGTGTAAACTTTTTATGGTGTGTAAGCTTTTGACACTCTGAACCAAGCTTACAACATCTTCCTGAAAACCAATACACAACATGAACACTTTTTACAGCATGTAAATATTTCACGATGTGTAATCATTTCAGGATGTGAAATCTCCCAATAGCCAGTAAACAGTCTAGATTCTGCTGAAAATCACAAACCAACACTGGTGTTCTTTGAACTCAGGAAGAACCCTAAAAATATTTTAACACATTACCCAAACTCCATTAATTCAAAAAAACATAAACCCCCGAACATTAGGTCATTTCCCTAAAAAACTCTCTCCATCCTCAGGAGTCCCAAGACGCACCCAAATAAATAGGGAAATGAAAAAGAGATAATAGAGATACCTGAAAGAAGGTAACAAGATGTTACAGGTGCGGTTTGTTCAAACATATGAGGTCATTTGTGAGGTGAGATAGGTGTAACTTTTATTTATCCTTGTGGGACAGATGATGGGGTTTCAGACGTCGTGATCGAAGTGTTATCAAGGACGACACTCTGTTAGGACCAAAAGGGTCCTAGATACCCTGAGAGGGGCGTGAATCAAGGTATGGATATTCTTTTCAAAATTATCCATGCCCCACTAGATCTCAGCCTCTATATTATAAGGGTCACTTTGTTTGCTCTTATGTTGTTAATATTTATCTTGTTATTTCCTTATTTATCTGATGATTATGTTTTGGATGCAATTCAGGGAAGCAAGCAGGCAGACACAGAGATTTTTACTTGGTTCACCCTCACTAGGCTACGTCAAAGGAGCATACAACAGCAATGTGTCATTGTACCAAATCCACTAAAGCTCACTACCAATTTACAATGTTCGGACTAGATCACTTCTATTCCCAGGATCACTACCTTTACAAGTTTTAGGGTCCACTCACTGCATTCCCAAGGGTCACTCCCTTTTCCTCTTTCTCTGACTCACTGTCGGTGGAAAGGGTCGCCTTCTTCTTCTTCCTTTGCTCACTACTCTTAGAAGGGATCCACTCACAGTTTATAGACATGTAGGTCTCTTCATTATCACTAATTAAATTTTCATCTTTAATTGTTGGTAGATTCTCTGTTGACGTCCAACTTTCACCTGCAGATGAATTTCTCTTTGCACCGGGTGTACCGGGAAACCCCAAATTTTACATGCAGCCTCTACACTGCCTTGCACGTAATTTCTTGCTTTTGAGTGAAATACACTTTTCATGCAACACCTCTTTTACATGAAAACCCTTCTTTTACGCACAACAGTCTTCTTTTACATGCAGCCATTGCTTTACGCACAAACACCTTTTTCCGCGCAACTACTTCTTTTGCGCGCAACAACCTTCTTTTACGCGCAACCTTTTCTTTACGTGCAACACCTATTTTAAACACATCCTAAGATTTACACACAAACCCATGAATTTACGCGCAAACTTTATGTTTACACGCAACTCTCTTGCGTATTCCAATTTCACGCGTCAGAGCTCGGATACTCTCTAAGTCTTGAGCTTCTTCGAATAAGGGGGTCACTTCATATTTATAGGCAAAATCGACCCCTGCGCAAAAAACCCTCCTTGAGTGCATAATATTCTTTGAGTGCGAAAAACACAACTTTTGTGCAACACCGTATTTTGTGCACTGCTCAAATTTTTCACGCACCTCATGCCTTTGCCAATTTTTGAGCTTCTGATCTCAAAACACCTCTTGCGTGAAAAACTCCATTCCTCTATTTCGCGCACCACACCAATATTTCGCGTACCTCTGCAATATTTCTCCCACCACACCAATTTTTCACGCACCGCTTTATTTTTGTATGAACCTCCCTTTTCCAAAAACGCATCTCTCCATTTTCCAATTTTCAGGCCCAAAAATTTGGCAAACATTGGAAAACGGCAACACCTTGTATCTGCTCTTTTTGTACCGCATCCAGATAATTTGTTCCTTTTTCAAGGTTCTTCTGTCAAACATGGATAGCCAAAAACATCTCTTGAACATGAAAAATCACCATGTAAACCCCCTTTGTCAAAAAATTATACATCATGGTCTGCTTTGTGAACAAACACAACATGGAGGCCCACTTTGTCAACAAACACAATCACCTCAAAAATGATTCAATGATGCCTTGAGGGATTTTTTACCAACAATATCCCCCTTTGGGTTTGTTGAAAACACTCTCATAAAAATTCTCTACACTTTGATACCTCATTAAAGATTCTTCCAGCTGCTACCACCCTTCGCCTCTTGCGATTTTGATAGCGTTCAAGTATTCACTTAACACATACTCTAAGCCCACATGAGCTATGCTCACTGTGAGAAACAAGATTAAATGAAAAGATCATAAATGAATCACTTAATTTTGGACACCAATTGTTGATACCAAACTGATACCAATTGTTAAAATGATACCAATTGTGGATCACTGGAAACCTTCTCACACTATTTCAACATCAGACTTCTGTTATTATCACGATCCTCAGCTATCATGATATCTTCTTTTTGATCAATCACTTCTAGCATTTTTAGATTTAAATCTCTCCCCCTATCTCATTGCTCTCCCCCTATCTTGTTGCTCCACCTATCAGCTTCTCCCCGTGTCTTTGATAAAGAAATTTTCTCCCTTCATTAGCCATAGTTTCTCCCCCTTGAGGAGTCACTATTTCTCCCCATTTGTCAATGAACCCAAAGGTCACTCCTCTTTGGTCTGAGACATTAGAAAGAAGACATATTAACATATTAGAGAAAAACACACCATACCTCGAGGAGAGGGGGACCCACAGTCACACTCTTTCAAGTGCGGGGAATCGACTGAACTCCCAGAGCCAGTCGATGCCTCTCAAAAGCATCCTTGGGTAAGGCCTTTTTCAGAATGTCTGCAACCTGTAACTATGTAGGCAGATACTCCAACTTCACAATTTCCTGGTCAACCTTCTCCTTGATAAAATGATATTTTATCTCAATGTGCTTTATCCTAGAGTGATGGATGAGATTTTTGATGAGATTTATAGCACTTGAGTTATCGCATTGGATTCCGATCGAAGACTCCACTTCAACGCCCATGTCATCAAGCTGCTGCTTCATCCACAATAACGGTGTGCATGCTTGAGTGGCTGCAATATACTCAGATTCTATAGTGCTTAGTGAAATGTAATCTTGCTTCTTTCTTAGCCAAGAAATACACAATCCATCAAGATATAATGCACCTCCTGACGTTGATTTCCTGTCATCCGCTGAACCGGTCCAATCTGCATTTGTATATCCCGTGACTATTTTATCCAGGTAGCAACCATAATTCTAATTTCCTGGGAATTTTCCATTCCAAAACTTTCTCAACACCACATTTTCACAATTCATAAAACTGTTGCACATACAGATTTCAATCAATTTCGCCATGTCAAAAACTGAGCTTCAAAAACTGATCCTGCATTGAATAATATGCACTTCTGGCTACTAAATATCTAATTCTTGTTCCAGAACTCCATTAAAAAATGTAGACTTGACATGAATTTGTAACACACTAATTGTCTCCTGCCTTTTCACAGGTGCAAATATCTCATCGACATTGATATCTCCTATATTAAAGTAGCTTTTCACACTAGATAAGATTTGTTTTGAATCACAGCACCATCTTATTTATCGTCCTCGAAACACTCTCCGATGTTTAATTATTCTCACCTTAGTCAAGCACTTCATCCATAGCTTGAACCCAATTCTCATCATCAGTTTCTTCTTCGAAACATTTAGGCTCTACCTGTGATAAGTATCATGATTGTTATAGAGTTCTCGTCTTCTTCATTTGAACTGACACCATCTGATCACCAATGACACTCTTCCTATCAGCTTCAGCTTGACTCTTTGGAATATTTGGAGATATATAATATAATTCCTCATTCTCATTAACTGCATTTGCTTCAGAATAAGAATTTTCCACCTTTTCTCCCCCAGAGTCTCTTACCACTTCATCACTTTCAACAAGAAACTTGCCACTATGTCATTTCATCTTTTTCAACATCTTTTCTCATCTTCTCATTGAATGATTATTGATATTCTCTCATAGCTTCTTGGTATCCTGAAAACAGTCATCTATGATACCACATTGTTAGAACAAAATAGATAATCATGAAATGTATGATTGTTGCTGCTTCACCATAATCTGTCTTCTCTCGTCAAATAACTAACACCTGAACTGGGGCATGATACCAATGGATATATATTCAATGCAACTTAGAACCACTAGATAATCCATGTATATCCTTGAGAGATATTCAGTTTCAATGTAGACTCTTTATCATATCATATCCTCTTTTTATAGAACACAACCATCATATCCCTTTGATAAATTTCATATGATTAGAAGATGGAATACTCCCACTTTGATGTACAGATCTTCCTGTTATTGATCCCACTATTTAGACCCACAACATTCTACTTCTCCTAAATTATTTCTTCACATGTGACTGCAGGTTTGAGAAACTTATCCAACTCAATTATATCAATGAGATCTTCATTGGGTGAATTCAAAGCTTAGCAATGAGCCATCAATAAAACCTCTAAGCCTACTAAGTAAAACTCGATGTAGGAAACAAGATATAAAGTTAATAACACAATCACTGTCTATTGTGCTCAATTACTTTCACATGTCTCATGCGGCCATATAACATTAACTCCTTTCATGGAATTCTTCAAGATTCCTTCTTCAAGTCTGGTAACTGATTTGAATTAGTTGACAATATGGATCACATCACATCACTGCTTTGCATCTTTTGATGTCACTTCCCGTTGGATCGTATCTCCCTAAAACTTGAAACACTTGAATCATCAGTTAACATCATTTATATATATAGGGAGAGGGGAAATTTCTGGAATCCTCAAGGTGAGGATTTTGGTTGATCCTGATGGGTCAACCCATTGATTATTTCTTACAGAGCATCACACTCCTTCCTTGCTTCTTTTAGATGCCTAGCCAACTTCAACTACTCCGGCCATATGACTAAGCATTCATTACCCACATGCTGAGTCTTTTTATGATATGTAGATTCTACAGTCCTGGCCTTTCTCACCATTTGGGGTTTAAACCCACTAGTGCACATTTCCCTCTTTGATGTTCCACCAAAATTTCATTTCCCTTGATTCCTTCTCTGGGTAGGAATCTCTCTACTTGTCATCTTCACTTTATTCTTCCACCATTGCAGGGGTCTTTCTCTTTCTTCTACTTCTCACTATGGCACACGACATGTGAATTTTTCAATACATTCTTTGTTTATATTTCTTTTATCAGATATCTGAGTCACCGCACTGATTTGTGCTGGTGGTGAGTCCTCCATTGAACCTACATTCTTCTTACTCATAGCTGGAGTATATCTCCCCTTAATCTTCCAGGTCTGTTCACATTCTCTCCATGAGAGTTGTTGTGAGTATGACAGAGAAGGTGATTGATACACCTTTCGTTTATCTCCTTGTGATTCCCCTAAGGTAGTAAACCTATTCATCAATTTACCACTTTGTCTTCCAGTGTAGGATTTCTCATTATACACCACTAGAGTCAAGAATCTCTTTTCGAGTTCCTTTTCCTTTCCTTCTTTCTTATTGCTGCAATGTCTTGCCAAATTCCCATAATCAAAACATATAAAACATTTTCCATAAAAGGAATACCTCATTTCATCATTTCTCTGTCGAGATGTTACTGTAGTTTGATTTCTTCCTTTGATATTGAGCTCTTGAACTTCCTGACACATACTCATGGTGTGTCTCATTCTTCCACGGTAATAGCATTTAATAAATGTGTTCCTCTAAGAGACTCTTCTTTCTAATTTATCATAACACTTCTTCTTATTCTCAGATTTAGTAAAGTTTCTATTTTCACAGCCTAAAATGTATTTCTGAGCCTATAAACAGAAGCTTGAAGTGTGGCCATGAATCCCACAGAAATAGCACATGTTTTCACTAACTCTTGTGAATGTCCTCTTAGGTCTGTCTCCAGCACCTATATGATTTTCTCCATTTCTGGAACTATTCGCGGCTCTCTTTCTATCATGCATGGGAGAAGATTCATCAAATCCAATACCAGTTTTTCCTAAACTGTATGGTCTTTGAGCTGAGAAAATATATTGTTGTTTCTCCCCAGAAATCGCATACTTTCTTTTCATTTTATCATCACCTGCCGAAGGACAATCGAATAGTAAGTGCAGTGCATCCTTAAACTTAGGCTTTCCATTGACATTTGATTTATCCATTTCTTTCTTGGCTGAATCTATCTCTTCCTCCTATTTTTGAATCTTCTTATCTCTTGATTCCAGTTGAGCATTGAATTCTCTTTTGATATTCTTCCCGCTACTCATCTCATCTTCCAGTTCTCGTGAAAGATTTAATATTATATCACTTTTCTCCTTCACTTTCAATTTTTCTTCTGCAACAGAATCAGAACAACATACATTCTCCTATTGTAGCCTTTGATTATTCTGAACTAGTTTAGATAGTTCTGCAACTAGATCATCATTTCTAGATTTCAAATTCTGAATTTCATCTGACTTATGATTCTCTCCCTTATCATCAGCTTTACTTTTCTCTCTCTTTGAAGGCATCTCTTGCAGTTCTTCAGCCTGGGAATCATTCTTCTCTCTCGGGTCTGTAACCACATCAATAAGCCTTTGATTTAAGACTCTTAGCTTTTTTACCTAAATTTCCAGTACTTGGATCTGTATATCTTTAGATTTTACTTCATCATCCAATCTCTGATCCAATTCCTTTTTCGTGTCGAAATTTTCTACAAGCGGCCTTTTAGAAACTTCATCATCGTCATTAGTTTCAGCATCACTTTGAATTTTAAGTACTTCACTCATTCCTATATCAATATTGAGTGAATCCACCTTTTCCCTATCAGATTCATCCAAGCCTTCCTTCAGCAAGCTATTTGATTCCTTTAGTTGAATCACACTTTTTCCATAAACACTTCCACAATGAGGAATACCATTTGACTTTTGATTCTTCTTTGATGTTTTTTCCTTTTCCATGGCACACCAAGATAAGAGCATACGAATTTAACCACACAAATCAACTGCACTAAGTCAGAGGAAACAAATCTGATAAAAGAAACATATCCCTCTTATACCAATTGTTAGGACCAAAAGGGGCATAGATACCCTGAGAGGGGGGTGAATCGGGGTATGGATATTCTTTTCAAAATTATCTCTGCCCCACTGGATCTTGACCTCTATATTATACGGGTCACTTTGTTTGCTCTTATGTTGTTAATATTTATCTTGTTCTTTCCTTATTTATCTAATGATGATGCTTTGGATGAAATGCAGGGAAGTAAGCAGGCAGATGCAGAGATTTTTACTTGGTTCACCCTCATTGGGCTACGTCCAAGGAACATACAATGGCAATGTGTCGTTGTACCAAATCCACTAAATCTCACTTCCAATTTACAATGTTCGGACTAGATCACTTTTATGCCCAGGATCACTGCCTTTACAAGGTTTAGGGTCCGCTCACTGCATTCCCAAGGGTCACTCTCTTTGCCTCTTTCTCTGGCTCACTGTCGGTGGAAAGGGTCACCTTCTTCCTCTTCCTTTTCTCACTGCTCTTGGAAGGGATCCACTCACAGTTTATAGACATGTAGGTCTCTTCATTATCATTAATGAAATCTGCATCTTTAACTATTGGTAAATTCTCTGTTGACGTCCAACTTTCACCCACAAATGAATCTCTCTTGGCACCGGGTGTACCAAGAAACCCCAAATTTTACGCGCAACCTCTACACTGCCTTGCACGTAATTCCCTGCTTTTGTGCAAAATCCAATTTTCACACAACACCTCTTTTACGTGAAAACCCTTCTTTTACACGCAACAGTCTTCTTTTACGCGCAGCCTTTTCTTTACGTGCAAACACCTTTTTTCGCGCAACTACTTCTTTTGCGCGCAACAACCTTCGTTTATGCGCAACCTTTTCTTTACGTGCAACACCTCTTTTACGCGCAGCCTAAGCTTTACGCACAAACCCCTTACTTTATGCGCAAACTTTATGTTTACGCGCAACTCTCTTGTGTATTCCAATTTTGCGTGCTAGAGCTCAGATACTCTCTAAGTCTTGAGCTTCTTCGAATGAGGGGGGTCACTTCATATTTATAGGCAAAATCGACCCCTTCACGAAAAAACCTCCTTGAGCGCATAATCCTCTTCGAGCGCGAAAAACCCAACTTCTGCGCAACACCGTATTTCGCGCACTGCTCAAATTTTTCACGCACCCCATACCTTTGCCAATTTTTGAGATTCTGATCTTGAAACACCTCTTGTGCAAAAAACTTCATTCCTCTATTTTGCGCACCACACCAATATTTCACGCACCTCTCCAATATTTCGTGCACCACGCCACTTTTTTATGCACCACTTTATTTTTGCGTGCACCTCCTTTGCCAAAAATGCATCTCTCCATTTTTCGATTTTCAGGCCCTAAAATTTGGCAAACACTAGAAAACAGCGCCACCTTGTATCTGCTCTTTTTGTACCACCTCCAGATCGTCTGTTCCTTTGTCGATGTTCTTCTATCAAACATGGATAGCCAAAAACATCTCTTGAACCCGACAAATCACCATGTAAACCCCCTTTGTCAACAAATTATACATCATGGTATGCTTTGTGAACAAACACAGCATGGAGGCCCACTTTGTCAACAAACACAATCACCTCAAAAATGTTTCAATGATGCCTTGAGGGATTTTTGCCCAACACACTCCCCTAGCGACATGTGTTAGGGCATGAGTTCTCCACCATCCTCAAATAGGATTGGTATCCCCTGGCCCCACGTATTCGAGGCGTAAGATCATTTGGCTATGGATCTGATATCCCCTCTGCCTAAAGAGCTCGGATTGGACACAGATCCTCCAATGGATTTGGTATCCCCTGTCTTCTAAGGGTATGAAATCCTCCATTGTAGTTCCTAAGTGGTTTCATGGGTTATTGGCTGGGTAATTCAAATTCTCATGTTTGTGTGCTGACTCGTTTATGGTTGGGATGCACAGAGCGAATCTTCCTTCAATGTCCCGAGTTTCTCCCTTCAAGGCCTATATAGGTTATAAGTGTTCTTCTTCCCCTCCTATGTGGTTTAGAGGTGACTTGTCATTTCTTTCCTTTTTGGTTTTCAGGGCGTCCTACTGAGTATATATATACTCGCCCATGCATGGGCGTCTTTGCCTGCTTGTGTTGCATCTTATGTATATGTTGTACAGTTTGGTGGCGACCTTGGTGAACGTGGTGTCTATGGAGTTTAGTATTACCTGTGAGTAGTTGTAACGGGCAGTGTTCGTATCAAGAGTTTGGCATTGCAAAGATGTTTTCTCTACTGTTGTTTAGGTTAGTGTACACCCTTGGCTATTATTGAGCATGTGTTTTCCCTTGTACCTTTTAGTGTTACACCGGTTATGTCTTGTGGGATTTAGTGGTTGTCGCATGCATTGTTATTTATTTATTTATTACAGGTTGTTCCTTTGTATTCTTATGCTTTATTATATCATATGTGGAGGTGTGCGTTGTGTACAGTTACAATAGGCTAAGGCCTCCCATCGTGAGTTATGTCTATTCGGTGTGAGTCATCAACTTATGGCCTATTGGAGGTGAGTTTAGGGTGGCACTCTGGGCTAACCATTGCCCATGAGGGGTCCCAGTGGATTGGGTTATGTCATTGTAGTTCTATTCAATTTAGTTTGGTTTAGTTTGATGTGATTTGTGGTGGGTGTGTTTATATAAATTCAGTTTGGTTATTTGGTTATATTCCTATTTGATTCATTCATGGTTTGTGGTGGCTGCTTTAATAGAATGTTTTTCCACTATAGATGCTAACGACGGTTTAAACCATCTCTAATTAATTGTCATTATTTGGCGGTGGTTTAAACCATCACGTGATAACAAGAAAAAATGCAAAATAAAATTGTTGCGAGATATGTAAAAATCATTGCTAAATATTTGTTTTGCAACACTTTCATAAGACCACCACGCAATTCGAAAAAACCACCAAGAAATATCTTCCGATGACTTATTTCATGGTGGTTTAAACATACGGTAAACCCAAAAAAACTCGTCACTGGTGACTTTTTCCTGTAGTGCCTGATACCACGATAGGAATTTGAGGATGCTTAAAGCATCTCAAAGGCGACAAACTAAATGTGGGTTGCATCAAAAAATGAGTGTGTGTGTGTGTGAAGAATAAAAAATAAAGAGAAATACTACGATGAAGAAGATAATGATCTTCTTACTTGAAGATATGGACTTCAAATTTCTTCACAATCCCCTTTTTAGAGAGTTTGCAAGACATCAAAAGGACAATCATGCAATTCTTCACAATCCCCTTTTTAGAGAGAGTTTGCAAGATATCAAAGGGACAGTCATGCAAAGCTAATTGAAGGATCGTATAGAGAGAAATCACTTACACTTGTGTTCTATTATTCCTCTTATCACTTCCTTTTATGAGCATGGTTTCCAACCCCTTTCTCCACAATAATTGGTTGTCCACATTAAAATAGTTACAACCCTTGGGAGTGTCATTTGACTATTAATTGTGCCATCAACCAACATCCATACAAGTGGGCATTGATAAAGCGTTGAGGACATACTATGTATGATGTATATACATCATAACATGCATATTTTTTTATGCTTAAATTAATATAATAGTTTAATTTAACATAACTATATTATCTTTAGTTAAATATCTGATACATGATACAAATATTATTTCAAACCATCATTTCATGGTTGGATTACAAGAAACAAGTCTTATCACCTTACGTGTTATTCTTATGATTAACTTCTAGATGATTAACTCCCCAACATGAACAATAATGTTTGTTCTTCAAGGCTCAAGCCAAAATGACAAAGGAAAACCTGGACTCCAAATCTGAAATTTTAAGTAAACAGGTGTAGTGGGGATCTTGGCAGCCAATCACTTCATGGGTGAGCAAATATTAAATTAAATAAGCATTTGAATGAATCACAGCGAGTGTAAATTCAGCTAGAAAATATCAAAAAATAACAAACACAACACAACCCGGACTTGTATGAAGAAAAAGAATGGCCAAAATACACATACACATATACAAATGACACCCACAGACATCTCTTAAAAGGAAACATCCAAACACTCCTTAGCTGCAGCAACAAGGATCTGTAAAAAGAAGAAGAAGAAAAACCCAAATTCGCAGTATGACCACTTTTGATTGGATTCATCCAGCAGCACTAAGCCACACACACCAAATTCGCAGTATGACCACTTTTGATTGGATTCATCCAGCAGCACTAAGCCACACACACCAACGGACCGGTTTCATACTTGGGAACGGGTAAGGCATCTCCATCTCCGGACTCGGGGTCCCTTCTCCAGAAGCATCAGCAGTCCCGCATTGTTTGCCGACAGCCCAAATGTGTACCTAAGATGATAAACTCGATTAAGTTATTGCAATACTCAAATTTAGCATGATTTAACTTGGGTGGCTCAAGCAAAGCCAATTCATGAACAGTTTCATGCTATGTTTGATATCACTTGTTGAAAAATGTTTTTTTCGCTTATGATAACCACTTTCAAAAGATGGAAGAGTTCAAATCTCCTGCCTCCCTTTGAAAAGCCGGACCATTAAATTTCCCCACTTGTAAAAACTAGGTAGATGTGATAATTCAAGTGCACGGATCAGGTTCGCATCAGGTTGGCCCTCTAGTGAATTCATTTAAGCTCAACTCAAACCCGACCTAACCAATTTATGAAGGGGTCAACCCTAGCCCAACCCGCCAACCCGTTTAACTTTAAATATATAACATAGAATGCATCATGACATGTCTAACTAGTTCATATCACATAAAATCAATCACCCAAACAAATTGAATTATACTATTTAGACTAAAAATAACATAATTAATATGAAACATATGTTATCCATGTTGCAAGACAGCCACTTAAATCATTTAAAATAAATAATGTGTTATAAACATGTTGAATTATTTTAAATTAAGTTGATTAGAAGAATAAAATATATTATAAAATTAATTATTATTATATTTTATATATTTTATATTATCATTATGTTTTTAATTCGGTTAAACGGGTTATACGGGTCAAAAATGGTGAACCCACACGCGACCTGAATATTATTCGTGCCAGTTTAATCAACCTGACTACAACCCGAACCTGTTTATGTCTGACCAAAACCACTTTTAACTCATGTCATGTCGGATTGGGTTATCGTAAACTCAGAAGACTATACCCTTAGTAGAGTTCTAAAAGCAAAGGCAAGAATGGTTTACATACTTGCTGCGTTGTGCTCTCTTCCTCCAGAAGACGAAGGACAAAATCCACTAAAGATGACAAACAAAAGTAAAATTGTCAATGAGAAGAACCACAATACAAAGCAAAGCTAATTAATGTTACCAAACAATAAAATAGCAGAATTATTACAACATCACCCAACAAATAATGCACAATACCAAACCAATAACATGATACAATTTTATAAATGACCAGCACCAATAACATGATACAATTTTATAAATGACAATTCCAAAACAAACCCAATTAAGACCAAAAGAACATAAAATTAAATCAAAGGGAGTGACCAAGGAACGAGTCTGGGAAAATGAATGAGGGAAAAGTCAAAAGGTCATGTAAAGCAAAGCAAAGTGTCAATTTAGTCATTTAAGGAAGAAGAGAAACTTTCCAATTTAGTTGGAAATAAATTTTATGAACACAACCCTTCTTAATTTTATGCATAATTGATAAGAATACCCCTTAAACTATTAACAAAAAATTATATTATATATTTATACTGTTCAACGTATTTCATTGCACCTTTTTTATGCAAACCAAACAAATTATCAACTCATGAATCATTTTCCTGTCCCCTCTCCTATGTCTTTTCTATATCCATTGTAAAGACCTCCCTTGTACCAAACGACCTAAACAAACACACCACAAGCTTTTTGTTGGAGGCTAAATAATTTCAAGTGTTGGAAGTTTGCAAAAGCTCAAGGGTACAATGGGAAACCTACTTGACATATTTGAGAGACTGAAGCAGATGAAAAGGAACAAAATGTGCACTGCAGGAAAAAAATATCATCATAGAATACTTGTCACGGAGACTAACAACTAAATTAATTAATATCCAATAAAAATTACATTGTATAAACTCAGTCATGGATGGGCCAAACACAGGATCACAGAAAGACTCAGTTAACAGTACAAATAGTTGCAGAAAGAATATTCAGCAGTTACGGGAAGAATTCGTATTACCTTGAACACGACCATCACGGAAAAGCTTCGGAGCACAGGTGCCTTTGTCACGGGCATCTTCCTCTGCGGTGCTACTTCTTTACATAATTGTTGAGCTATTTCTCTAAACAATACAAGTTGTGCCTTATCAGTGCTCATTGAGATAAGAGCCCGCTTCATTGACTCCCGATCAGCCTCAAGCATTTGCAAGCGTGTATAGAGATTTTGAATATAAGGATCTTCAACATCAACTTTATTTGGTGGACTTTTAGGCATGGTCACGTAATCTTCACCCATCCCAAATGATCCTTTTGTATCTAGGACGGTGTTGTTTGGTATGGCACTATGGATGGAATCAATGGTATATACTCTATCACTTGCATCTTCACCACTTTCTGAAACATTATCTGGCTTTCTCAAATTAGAGTGGCGGTCCTCTGTATGTGAGACATGGTCCGCCTTTTTAAAGCTACTGCCAAGCCTTGGAGACTCTGTGGGAAAATCTGGGCCCATTTCCCTGGCACAGCCCATCAGGGAACTTGAGCTACTATTTGAAACCTCCCTCGAATGTCTCGTCTGCCTAGGACAGTGATTGACTATCACTTTTTCCAGGCTGCTGTTCTTTGCACCATTAAAATCGCCATTAAGATCACTGTTTTTAGGAGTTCCTTCCAATTCACAAATCAGGTATTCCAGTGACTTTAGATTTTGAGGGTCATGAGGGGTTTCACCAAATGCATGTATCTCAACGTCAACTGCTTCATTGTCAACCTCTGAGGTAACTAGCCTGTTGTTGAAACATTTCAAGGGCGGGTAATCAAAAGCTGGTAATTCTAGTGTTGCATCGAAATTTTCAGACGAGTTCTGGCTGCAAGGATTGCCTCCCATCCCACCGTCGCCATCAGCCTCTGCCTCTGTGAGTCCATAACTCATCAGCCTGTATTTGTACGCCTGAACTTCACAGGTAAGGGACTGAATAGCCTGCTCCCTCTTATACAACAAGTCTTGCAAAATGCAAATCTCATTCTGGTCATGTGCCATCTTCTCCTCCACGAAGCATTTGAATTGCCGTGCTTCCATCTGCACCTCTGCCTTCTCCCTCTGTAACCTTAGTATCATTGACATGGCCTCATTTGCCGCTGATGATGCTGCGTTCCTCTCCTCCTCCAATTCGGAATACAAGTCTTGTATGGATTGCTGCTGTTTCCTAACCATCTCTCGCAGTGCATCACATTCGTTCTCAATTCCAACGCGTGCAACAGATGAGGAATCAATGCCAGGTAAAAGGGTTCCATTGCCATCCTTAAATTCATCAAACTTTCGCTTCACCGATCGTAGCCAGACACCCGAATGACCGTCATTAATCAACGAACAGATGCACTCGCAATCGCAACATTTTTCTACAACTGACCACGGAGAAGCTTCAGAATCCATGTAAGGGCCAGCGCTCAAACTAAACCCCCGCCCAGAAAAAAAAATGAAAAGACCAAGAACTCAAAGAAAACTAAATCATGGAAACGTCAGCTCATCCCCCTCCCCGAAAGCATTGGATTGAATGAATCTTGCAAAAAACAGCGATTCCTTCCAGAAAACCAGCTTTCTTGACAGGCTGATAAAATCATGCGGCGAATAACCCTGGGAGAACAAAAGAATCCAAACCAGACATCAACGTCATTCCGAAAATTCGGAGTCCGTGAAAATAGGCTTGCGCGAGAAAATTCCTTACCAAAAAAAAACTGAAATCTGCAGAATAAACGATTTCAAAGTTTTTCCCGGGAAATTGATGAAGGAGAAGGCGCGAGGATACAGAATTTTCCTTGGAAAATGGAGATCGGAGACCCCCGCTGAGAAAATGCGAGGGAGAAGGGGCGGAAAGAGAGGGAGGATTTGAAACCCTAGATATTTTATTTCTATGATTATTATTATTATTAGATTATATTTTCAGTTAGATTCCGTTGGGCTGCCTTTGGCTGTCCTAGCGTCATCGCGATTTTTTTTGGGGGGTGGGGGGGGGGGGTTATTTAATTAATCTGACGTGCATTTATTTTAATTTATAAATATTAATTGAAAATGAGAAAATTGTTTATCCGAGCCGATAAAAAGATGGGCGGAACGATAATTGTGGGATTTTTGTATTAGATATCCCTTCTTGGGATTTTAACGCTGGAAAACGGGATATTTTTCGCGGGTTACCCCCAAAAAATCGGAAAAAGGAAAAATTAAAAAAAAAAAATGAGAAATTGCATTGATGTATTTTGGTTGTCCTAAAATAAATATTGAATTTCTTGTGTCGATAAGATGAGTGCATGCAAAACTTATGTAAAGATTTAAAAATAAATACCGTATTAATTGTGTTGATAAGGTGTATTTTTCTTACGTTATAAGGATTTAATGGTTAAGCCTGGTTGATATGAAGTGTTTTATGAAATGGGAATATTTATTGTTTTGTGGGGTATATATGCCAATTTAATAAGTGGAGTTTTGAGGTAATATTTATTAGTTGTTCGAAATCATTCTAAGCGTCTTTAAAACACGACAATTTTATCAGCACTAAAAAAAACACTGATGAAAAAAACTCTTTATCGATGTTGGTTTAACACTAATAAAAAGAACTCTTTATCAACGCATTTTTAATGATGATAAATTGACTTTTTATCAGCGTTAAAGATACCGTTGATAAAAGTAATGGTGCAACAATGTGCTTGTACAATTACATTGCTAGTTACAATTTATCACAAACATCAACAAATTTAAAAATATCAATGTTTCCTTGTATTTGGCCCCCGACTCCCTCTCATAAAGCCCAATCATGTTATAGGGTGATGAACAAACCACTCTAGCTCAAGCAAAAAAGTGCACCTGTATAGAATAACAATTCTTTTGTTAGTAATACTATAAAGAAATAAATTAAACATAAATATGAAACAATGTATTAATAAAAATCACTTTTAAACTAAAAATATAAACTTCGAGTTATATCGAGCACACCGTGTGTCGGATTAATGTGTGGTTAATTTTTAAATGTCACAAATGATTTATGAATCATTGTCCTAAAGTATTAAGACAGTCTTAGTGCATTTGCTCGGTTTTAAGCATGCGAGGTGTTTTTTGAACTAAAGTGTCAATTTTAAACTAAAAACATACACTTCGAGTAATACCAGACACATCGTGTGTTGTACTAATATGTCACTACTAGAAATGAGACAAATAGTGACCGCCATTGGCGGTCGCTATTGGTCTTTAAAGACCGCTTTCAGACCGCCAATGGCGGTCGCATTAGGCCCGTCGTTGTAGGTAACCTAAGGCTCAGCTGAATAGTGGCTGCTATTGGGCCGAGCTATAGCAACCGCCATTGGCGGTCGCTATAGCTAAAGTGAAAAAAGACCTACAGCGGTCGCCAATGGCGGCCGCTGGTTCCTGGGAAAAAATGGACCCACTAGCGACGACCAATGGCGGTCGCTAAACTGAGAATTTTTTTTAAAAAAAAATTACAACGCCGCTTCTCAAACAGCAGAAAACAACAGAAACAAAGCGAAAATCAGGAAAAAATCAATTTGAAATAGCATAAACACCATGATCCTCAAAAACAATAAATGACAAACATACTCCTTCATATCCAGTGATCCAAACAGCTCCAATCCTTTTCAATCTTCTACTTCAATAAACCTACAATAAGATACAAAATAAACAACTAAACAAAGCAAATGCAAATTGGAAATATTTATTCAGTTTGCACATATATATAATAATCAAATTGGGTTGTTAGGCCATTGGGGCATTTGAGAATTTGGTCAATTGGTTAGTCTCCATTTAGCCAATTGACCATTAGGTCAATACGCTAATATGCCAGTTGGCCATTTGGTCATTAGGCCAATAGGCTAATATGCCATTATGCCAATAACCTAATAGGTCATTAGGTCAATAGGACATTAGGTAATTAGGACAATAGTCCATTAGCTCGTTCGACCGTTGTTAGGCCGTTGGGCCATTGTTAGGTCGTTTGGGCTGCTGTTAGGTTGTTCGGTCGTTGTTAAGTCGTTGGACCGTTGTTAGGCCGTTGAGCTGTTGTTAAGTCGTTCTTAGGCTGTTGGGCCGTTGTTAGGCCGTTGGGTCATTGTTCGGCCGTTGTTTGACCTTTGGGCTGTTGTTGGGCCATTGTTGGGCCGTTGGGGCGTTGTTGGGCCATTAGGTCGTTAGGCAGTTAGGGCGTTGGGGCGTTTTGGCGTTTGGCGTTTGACCGTTAGGGCGTTTGGCCATTAGAGCGTTACACCGTTAGGCCGTTAGGGCGTTTGGTCATTTGGGTATTTGTGAATTTGGCCAATTGACAAAGTCTCCATTTAGTCAATTGACCATTAGGCTAATAGTCTAATATGACATTAGACTATTTGGTCATTAGACCAATAGGCTAATATGCCATTAGGCCAATAGGACATTAGGTAATTAGGACAGTAGTCCATTTGACCAATTGTCAATTCGGTCGTTAGACCGTTAGGGCGTTGGGGCGTTAGGCCATTAGGGCGTTTGGGCATTTGGCCAATTGGCCAAGTCTCCATTTAACCAATTGGCCATTAGACCAATTTTAACATCAGGCATTAGACTCAGTACTCTACTTTAGTAGGGACCTACTATGTTGCTCGTACGCGATGAGGTGGTTTGAAAAGAGGTTTGGACAAACATTCGGCTGCGTTCGCTCGACATTGAACTATATAGAGTAAAGTTTAGTACTGAATAACCCCCCTGGACAACCCCCTCCCAACCCCCTGCAGTCCCCACACTACCCCCCCGGACAACACCCCCCCCAAAAAAAAACTCCCCTCGGGTAGCCCCCCTGAACAACCCCCCCCTGAACAGCCCCCCTCCACACCCTGCACAACACCCCCAGCCCCCACCCTCGGATAGCCCCCCCCCCCAAAAAAAAAAACTTTCCCCGGACAACCCCCACTCCCCCCGGACAGCCCCCCCAGCCCCCCCCCCCCCACTCACCCCGGACAGCCCCCAGCCCCCCCCCCCCAAAAAAAAAACTCTCCCTGGATAACCCCCCCACGCTCACCTCGGACAACCCCTCACGTGCTCCCCCAGAGCCCCCCCCCCCCCCCTAAAAAAAACTCCCCCGGGACAGCCCCCACCCCTGGACAGCCACCCCCCCCCAAAAAACTCCCTCGGGACAGCCCCCACCTCCGGATAGCCCCCCACTCACCCTGGACAACCCCCACCCCCCCCCCCCCAAAAAACCTCCCCCAGGACATCCCCCCACCCCCGAACAGCCCCACTCCCCCCCGGACAGCCCCCCCACTCACCCCGGACAACCCCCACCCCTCGGACAGCCCCCCCTGACAGCACCCCCCCACTCACCCTGGACAACCCCCCACCCACGGACAACCCCCCCTTAACAACACCCCCCCAGACAGCACCCCCCACTCACCCCGGACAACCCCCCACCCCCCGGACAACCCCCCCACCCCCCGGACAACACCCCCACTCACCCCTAACAGCCCCACCCTCAAGCCCCCCACCACCCAAAAAAACTCTCCCCGGACAGCCCCCCACTCACCTCGGACAACCCCTCACGTGCCCCCTCCGGACAACCCCCCCCCCAAAAAAAAACTCCCCCGCGATAGCCCCCCCACCCCCGGACAGCCCCCACTCCCCCCGGGCAGCCCCCACCCTGAACAACCCCCCTCCACACCCTGCACATCCCTCCCACCCCCCACCTCCGAACATCCCCCCCACCTCCGGACAACCCCCCCGAACAGCGCCCCCGCACTCACCCCGGACACCCCCCCACTCACCCCGGACACCCCCCACTCACCCTGGACAACCCCCACCCCTTGGACAGCCCCCCCGAACAACGCCCCCCCCAGACAACACCCCCCACTCACCTCGGACACCCCCCACTCACCCCGGACAGCCCCCACCCCCGGAAAGCCCCCCCCTCCCCCCCCCAAAAAAAAAAAAAACTTCCCCGAGACAACCCCCCCACCCCCGGACAGCCCCCACTCCCCCCCGGATAGCCTCCACCCTGAACAGTCCCCCCTCCACACTTTTCATAGCCCCCCCATCCCCCACCTCCGAACATCCCTTGAACAACACCCCCCACTCACCCCGGACAACCCCCCACCCCCGTACATCCCCCCCACGCCCACACTCCCCCCCGGACAGCCCCCCACCCCCAAAAACTTTCCTTGGACAACCCCCCTCCCCCCACACACACTCACCCCGAACAACCCACCAAAATCCTACTCATGAATGCTGATACAAAACGTGAATAGAATCCCAATGTGATATCTCCACAAAATTCACCATTCTTCTAGAAAACCAAAAATCTATATGACTAGAAATCCACACTAAATATGTCCACCACAGACCACCAGAAATGACCTTTAAACACACCATTTTTGAGGGATAACCTTCACCCAAACAGTATAGGGAAAGATGTATCACCCTTCAACCATCAACAATGAATGATACAATAAGAAAACTCTATAAAAAAACCATCCAAAGAATAAAACACTAGAAATCTAGTAGAAATATCCATCCCATACCACTATTGATGCATGAAGTTGGACATATCCATTGGGATCTGTTGGAGTTGGTGGCCTAGAACCAACTACTTTGCACTTTATTCATTAATAAATACCTTATCACATCTTGATTGTTCTTCTGCGTGACAATGCATGTGATAATGTCCTAAGGATAGCTGTTGCATTAAAGGTTCATAGCAGATCCCTGCTATGATTAGAACCCGGAAGTACCATAACACTATTCTTGAATATATATTCTATGGCCGGATGATTTTATTTGAGGGACACAGATAATACAGGCCATTAGGGGTGAGAACTCATAAAACTTTGAGGCACCTTCTCATGGTGTGCGCCCTTGGTAATATCTAGGAGGATATTATGAGAACGAGACCCGCCAGTAGGAAATCCACATTTCATAGTGTCATTGGATGTTCCTACCTTCGGACATGTGTATTGGTCCTTAGACTTTAAGATCATTATTAATGGGTATTACAACTTGTGCACTTAGATGTATTGAAAAAAATTGCGACGACACCACTATTCACAGCGAGGTAGGATATATTGGGTGTGTCATGAGTGATACTACATTAATAGATAATGCAAGAAAGGATTTGTCCCTTTGATGAAATTGATATAGCCTAAATAAATCCATGACCATGGTAAGGAATGGGTGAGTTCAATTCCGGAAAGTCAAAGAAAGAATAATCGATCACATGGGTTGATGACACTAGCATACAACCTGCTTGATTCGAGATATCGAGACAAATGAATTATATTACACGGTAAACGTTCATAGGAGGTGACACGTCATTTCAGCGTTAACTTCTTTCTCTATGAGTGCCTTGGCGTGTTGCTAGACGCTAACCTTGAACTTTTGGAAGGCTCTGCCTAATGCCACTGAGAAAGAGGCCTAGAGGGCTACACACTAAGTGTGTCCAAGTATCTCAGTTAAATATTAATTAACAAGTTAAATAAAGATTATTCCCGATTGTGGTTTAATAATTATTTAAGGATGCCTGATCGCATTTATTTTGACACTAGTTATTCAAGAGAATATATTGTGGGTGAAATAATATATTTATTAGCGAATAATGCAGTGATATTTATTTAGAAATAAATAGCCATTATTCAAAGTCTAATAAATGTGGTG